>PVIC010050896.1:0-12653 GCA_004025085.1 Thryonomys swinderianus
GCTCTGGAAGCACAGTCTGTACTAGCTACATCTAAGAAACAGCTCACGTACCCATTAGCCGGGGACTGGATAAGCAAGATGTGTTCATTTTTTCCTATAATGGAGTACTACTCAGGCATAAAGAATGACAAACTAGAGACATTTATGATTAAATAGTGAACCTTGAGACCTGACTCTTAAGTGAAATAAATAGAACACATGTGTAAATACCAAATTGTTTTTCTGCTGTGAGAAACTGAAAGTGTAAATGAGAACCAACATGTATAAGAGATATTTTTAAATAGGAAGAAAAGGTTCAAAATAGAAAAGGAACTATGAAAGGGCAAGGAATGAAAAATTAGAACAGAAGGATAAAACAGAAACAAACCTTTTGTAAAAAGAGAGAAGATGAAAGAGAGGGAAGGGTTATGGGGGTAAAATAGAACCAAAATATATCGCTCAGTTCCCTGTGATAAATGTGGTCATAACGTACACCTAAAACCAATAAACTTAATTTACAAAATGCTGCTATACATTTATCTTGCACATAGAAGAGTGGCTACAGAGTTATGGGCAATGGGAGGGGAGGGAGAGAGGGGCCTGCTTGCAACGAGACATAGAAGGAAATAACATAAACCAGCCAAGCTGAACACCTCAGCTCCCGATGGTAAACGTGACTACATGCCAACATGTTCACACTGTACGTGTAATCACAATTTAACAGAGACCCTTAGAAGCCCAATACATTCATCTGAAACGTTCACTCCCACTAGCTGAATTTAAGTTGTGATCGAGAAAGAGGAGCATATTTTGGTGTCTGTTGGATGTAGGTTAATCAAACAAAATCTCACCGAGTTGTCTCTTCTGCAAGGTAGAAGGGGTGACAAGAGGCAAGCCATGAGTCCACAGAGCGCTTAATGACAATCATTTCCCCCGAAGGATTTTTCTTCATTAAATAATACTATCATGAAAGACCTTTAATATTCATAAATAATTTTTAACCTCATTTACTTTCCACTTTGTTTTAACTAACTTTTCTAAATCAACAGAAAGTGGAGGAATTCAGATAGCTATGAAATCTTCAGTGACTCAGCAAACATATTACCGGTAAGGTCTGAGATTTTAAATCCAGGTCACTAGTCTTTCTACTAAATCTGTCATGCTCTAAGTTAAAGAAAAAAATATTTGTCACAACACATACACAAGACTATCCTTTTAAGGTGGTCAGTTGTTACAAATTATGTCATAATTTAAATTGCATGGTTTGGATTTGGAAGATTTAAAAATAAGGCCTGCTCCTGAAAAATTTCTAATGTTTTGATAGGAGGACAATTTTAGCATTTTAGATCTTCTGTCTTTTCCTTGGTCTGGAATAAGGAAGAGCAGTTTAGTATTTGTGTAGTTTTTAGATTTATGGCAGAAGGTCAAATGACAAAGTAGTGTGAAAGGCATTAACAATGTGCAAGAAATACTTTGGATGTGTGACTTCACTGTGTGTACACAGGTGTCTTAGGTTACATGTGATTGAGTCATATGAAGTTATTGTTATGCAGGTCAGAAGCTGTAGAATATTAGCAATTTTATGTGGCTTAAGTTAAAATATTGTCCCTTGAATAAATAAATTGAGTCATGGGATGATTAATCAGACAAGACCAAGTTGCTAATATATCATACAACATACAGTCATAATATAGTCATTACTTTGAAACTCACTGACTTTGGTTCTTGATTAATTCTGATAGGAAATATTTGCTCTAGTACTTATTAGTTGTTACTTGCCATACAAGTAGCACTTGCTGGATACATTGTTCAAGACCCACTTCCCTTTCCAGCCAAGACACTTTGGTCCTCATTACTTTTGGTATTTGCAGTGTCTCTTGGAACCGGTGAATGATGAGGACCTATGAACCACTGTGTATCAAACTCTGGTTTCTTTATTGTACCATTCACTTCCTTAGGAATGCAAAATTCCAGTCATTAGACCATCAGGAGAGGCGGTGTTCCCACTGCCTCAGGATTCACTGACAGACGTTATTTTTATTTTATGTGGAATAGTGACCTAATCAAGTAGTGAAAATGAAAAAAGAAATACCTGAGATACCTAAAAGAGCTTCCAACACCAAGATCTACAGCAATTTGAGCAACAAAATAAAGAACACAGAACTAATTATAATTGTAATTATATATGTCCCTTATTTCATATTTATATAAATAAATGATGGATTTAATATGTTAAGAGGGCTAGAGATATCTGGGCAGAATTCAAAAGTTTGTATGAGAATTCCCTAGCCTTTCTCTTCAAGTTTTTTTTTTTTTTTTTTTTTTTTTTTTTGAGACAGGGTCTCTCTTTGTAGTTCAGGCTGGCTCTCAGCTCTCTATGTAGCCCAGGCAAACCTCGAACTCAGCAATCCTCCTGTCTCTGCCTCCCGAGTGCTGGGATTACATCTCTTCAAGTTTTAACTGATGACTCAAAGTTTCATTTACTTTTAAAGAGGAGGATATAAAATGAGAGAAAATATCATCACAGTCAAACAAACCTGGTGAACACTACTACAAGTGGAATGGTCAAGGTCAGCCCCAGGGTGATGAGTCATGCTGACAATACACACCCTCCATATTGATGTGACCCACAAGATATTTTATCCCTGTGATCTTCCTCCCCAGGACTCATCACCCCCTGCTAATCATGAGGAAATCATCAGACAAATCACAATGGAAGGATGTTCTACAGAGTAGCTAATACACTTCAAAACTGTGAAAGTCACCAAAAACCAAGGAAAGTCTATGAAACTCTCAGAGCCAAACTGGCCTAAGCAGATAGGACAGGTGCCTGGGATGTACTGAACTGAGAGTGCTCTGGAACAGAAGCAGAATGCTACTTGTAAAAAAGAGAAATCTGAGTGGAGGAGGAAACACAGTTATTTAACTAGAGTACCCCTGTTAGGGATTAAGTCTGACATAAAGCAGCACATAAATGAGAAGTACTAGTATCGGGGAATTAGGTATGGAAAACAGGGAAAGCTGTACTGGTTTGGCAGCTTTTCTCTAAATACATAAAATAACATAAATAAATAAATAAATCTGTGTCAAATATACAACTTAAAAGTTGAAAATCCAATCACTAGCACATTATTAGTTTAGGGCAAACATTAAAATATGAATGCACTTTCTTTTTGTAGAAAGCAAGAGTACTTATATATTTTAATAATATTTTAATAACAGAATGCAATTATTTTAAGGGCTTAAGTAAAAGAGGTAAAGGCCATTTTGAATAAGGCATATCTTAAGTATCATGCAAAATTTATTTATGCCTATTTTTATAAAATTTAGACTTCATAACTCACAGGGATATGACTTACCAAAAAAACACTCATAAATATTGCTGATATATCTAGGCACTTCAAAAGAAAATAAAGATTGACTAAGCCTTACAACTAAATGAGTGCTTTATTGTCTAAAATATTAAAATGCTGAGAATCAGAAAAACATGTTGCTGGCGTGAGGGCTTCAGTGACTGTTCCTGGTCCTCCGCTTACCTGATCTCACCGCAGATTGTTCAGAGGAGATCAATAAACTGCGGGGATGAGAAGGCTCTTTGACAGTAATACTCTAAAATGCTGGGCAATGAGAAGAAATAAAACTACCACTAAATATTTAAATATTTATGCTTTGTTCTACTTAGACTCATATTAGCCATTTCTAAAGCTCAAAACAATTAAAAAATTGAAAAGGTGCGCCAGGCGTGGTGACTCACGCCTGTAATCCCAGCACTCAGGAGACAGAGACAGGAGGATTGCTGAGTTGGAGGATTGCTGAGTTCGAGGCTTGCCTGGGCTCCATGGTGAGCTCAGGGCCAGCCTGAACTACAAGGCGAGACCCTGTCTCAAAAAAAAAAAATTGAAAAGGTGCAACAGTGCCTGGCTACAAATGAGAAAATGCCCACCGTCTTTGCCTTGAGGAGGTAGTAGCAGAGCCAACTTCACTACCCTACGAGTGCACCGCAAGGTGTGCAATCCCATGGTTATTTTTTCAAGCTTCCTGTTTCATAGAACATAAAGAAATTTAATATTTTCAACAGCTGCATGAGGCACATTAGAGAACATGAGGCATTTTCAAAAAAATTTCCAAACTAAGAATCACCAGTAAGACTTTCTGAAACCACAGATGCCATTTGCTAATATGTAAAACTCTTTAATACACAAATGCTTAAAATTTAGCAAATAATGTTGCTGAAGTAAGTCATGTTATTACATTTGCTAATACTTTTTCATTTGAGAAATATCCTGGAGGCACTTATCTCAAATGCAACACGCTCGCTTTTATATAACATCTTCAGAATGTAGTCATTTCATATCATCTATCACCTCTGTCACAATTTTCTTAAGATTCCTAACCTCTCAAACTTACTTCTCTTATTACAGACCACATGATTTATGAGCACCGATAGTTGTGGAGACAGCTGTGAGATTAGCATTGTAACCTAGCCAGGATCACCTCAGAAACAGTTTCTTCTGAAATGTACTGTCACAGTGAAACGGAATTACAACGCATTTTAGGGGAATTCTGACATGGATTTTGAAACTTGCCTGCTCAATTGTAAAGAAAAAAAGTAAAAACTGGGAAAATTAAGCTATGTTTATTTGCTTCAACTTAAAAATAATGTGGGCTTTTAATCAAAGATTCAGTATAATAAGATTTCACTTGACTAGCATCTTACATATTTTCTATATCTGTGTATACAAGTCATTAAGAAATGAAACAAGTGAGTGATTTTAATATTCCCTTAGAAATATATTAGAATCCATCTTTCTGTTAATGATTTTGTGCCAAAAGAATGCTTTAAAACCTTTTAAACCTCAAGGACAAGAAAATTTAAAGCATAACAATACATTTTGATTCAATACTAAGTGTTAAGTACCTGAGAAAGAAAACACGAGAATGTGTTGACTCAAAATAATTTATAAGGTGAAATTTGAGGGATAGAACTGTAAAAGATTTACAGAAATTTGTCACACCCTAAGTGTTCACCACAACAGACGCTAGCCAGAAGTGTGCAAATTGCTTATTATACCTAGGCTTTCTGGTGTAAACCTGAAATAGCACAGCCGGCTCCATCAGGAATGGCTCTGATCTTTCTAGAAGAGAGAGATACTGGAGGCCAGGTGAGCAGTCCTTTGCTGAAAATGAAGCTTAAAGCAACTGAATAGTTTTTCCTATGAGCATTGACAGCTCTAAACTTTTATGTGTGCCTCTGCACCTCCAAGTGTGGTCCTCAGACCAGCAGCATCGGCAGCACCTAGGGTTTTGTTAAGAAACAAAAAGATCTCAGGTTCCATCCCAAACGGATTCTGAATACTTCATTCTCACACTGAAATTGGACAAAGACTGACTTAGTATTCTTGCCTGTATATTACGCAGAATTAAATGAGGGCATTTAAAAAGCATTCGTGGCCAGAGCTCACTCAGGACAATTAAATCACAATCTCTGGGTTGGACCAGGTATCAGTATGTTTTGAAGTATAGTTTTGAGTTTAAATTTCCTGACAACCAAAACCAGGTCAATTTAATCTATTTATTTTGTAACATCTGAAACACTTTCTTTTTTAACGAGGTGCTCAGTGGTAGTTTTTCATTTTTGAATTTGCATTGTGCTTCAGATTTATTCGGTTCAACTCTAACTCCAATTTTATTTTCTTCACCTTCACCTAACACTTGTAAGTCCTGTCTCAGATTTCTAGTGGTTTATAGACACACACACTCACATGTAGAGATACGCATCACAGTGTATGTGTTTCTACACTTTGTCTTTTTAAATGAAATATTTTGAGCAAAAACTCTGAACTAGTCAAAAGCCTCTCTAACCCCCCAATTCATTTGTTTTTCCACACTCACAGATCCATGATGCAAACTTAGAAGTGTGAGTTATTTTGTGAAACACACACTTATCTGTATGAGTTCATCTCGCTATATGAATAAATTATACATGGAGAGAGAAGGACGTTAACCTAAAATGGCAAAAGTACAATGGGAGGGCTTGGCTGAAAACGCTAGCAGGAAGCAAACTAATAAAAAGGAGAAAAGGAATTGGGAAGAGAAGGGGACCAACTTGACAGTGGCCATAGACTGTGTGGCCTCACTGGAAAGTAGATGGAGACGAGGTTCAGGTCATGGAAAGATTGATGAGCTGAGCAACCAGTAGGGATCCCTGCCCACCAATTCGTGTATCTGATGATACCTTTTATACATATGTATTTTTCAGTTGTGTGTTTGTGTGTGTGTGTGTGTGTGGAAGTTTCTGTATTTTGAGACAGGGTCTCGCTTTGTAGTTCAGGCTGGTCCTGAGCTCACTATGTAGCCCAGGCAAGCCTTGAACTCAGCAATCCACCTGTCTCTGCCTCCCGAGTGCTGGGATGACAGGCTTGAGCCACCACGCTCGGCATTTGTGGTTGCAGTATTGGTTGCTGGTGGACGTGAGTCACCATGCCGAGTATTGTTGTGTGTGGTTACTGGGGATCAAACCAGGGACCTTGCACTTTGCAAGGCAGGCACTGGAACCACTGAGCTATTTGGCTCACTATAATAGCACACTGGCCCAATGTGTGCTACTTTTAAAGTAGGTGCTATTTTAAAATAGTAACCTATTTATTGTTTTTTAATTTTCCTACAATAGGAAGAGTGACTGCCTTTTCGTCTGTGCCTAGGTGAGTAATTGCTGCATGATGCATTTTCTAACTTGTGCTTCTGCTCCGTTTCAGTCTGTGAGAAGCACTACAGAGGCTCAAGGAGGGACCAAGGAGGAAGCTCCAATTTACCCTGTTTAAAGTGTGTCTCAGGCAGTGATCGCATCACTTCCCGCCTTGTTCCCAGGTCTGGGCTTCGGTGAGGCTATGTCCTCACCTTGTCCCTCAAGCCTCAGGGATGAGGTGCCTTCCCGCTGTTCCTCTTCTCCGGCCAGCCTCCGAGACCCTGTCCAGCTTGCAGCTCTTTCCACCCCTATGAGTAGTTCCATACATAGAGTTACGCGGCCTGTGTTTTCTTCACTATGTCCATCTAACCGCATGGTTTGGTGAGAAGGAACTCATACACAGGCCTTGGTCTATACTGGAAAGCATATGACCCATGTTTTCACAGTACATCTTCTAGATGCCACGTCTATGTTTGCAGCAGTCCTTTCTCTCGCTCCTCACTGCACTCATGGAAGCGCATACCTGTAATCCCAATTCTCAGAAGGCAGAGGCAAGAGCATTGCTGAGTTTGAGGCTTGTGCGGGCTACACAGTGAGCTTAAGGCCAGCCTGAACTACAAAACGAGACCCTGTCTTGAAAAAAAAGCAAAAAAAAAAAAAGGAGTTTCCAAGAAGTCACATAAAGTAACTGACATCTCACATAGCCAGCTCTGAAACTATCCCAGAGCCCACACTTTGACAAAATTATTTCCCTAATTCAGTCTTGTGTAAATCAGATTTCTCAGGATCTCACATTCTCATATTTAATAGCACAAAGGTTGACAGTTCAGGTACTCTTGTACTATAAGATTAATTTTCACTTCCTAAAAGCTTTACCTTAGTTATATCTAATGCAGATTCATTTGGTTTACTTAATTTTCTACAATAGGATGGAATCTGAATTATGTCCACATGATTATATGCTGACTCACTTTAAAAATAATAAAAAATATAATGTTCATCAAAAACCAGAATGATGAAATAGAGCACAGCAGTGAAACGGCAACAAAACTGGCAACTAAGAAACCAACTGTGATGATTCGTTTCCTATGCCAGCTCGACTGAGTGAAGGGTGTCCAGAGAGCTGGTGAAAGTGTGGTGTGTGTGTGTGTGTGTGTGTGTGTGTGTGTGTGTGAGAGAGAGAGAGAGAGACAGAGACAGAGACAGAGACAAAGAGAAAAAGACAGAGAAACACAGATAGAAAGACAGACAGAGAGACAGAACCAGAAAGAAACACAGACATTGAGAGAGAGACAGAGGTTGAGGCAAAGATACTTTGGGAACAGATTAGCATTTGAATCAGTACAGGAATAAGTTTGCCTTCACCAAACAGAAGGAACAATGGAATGCACTGAGGGGCTGAACAGAATGAAAGACTTAAGCAAGGAAGATTCTTTTTCTCTTCTTGAGGATGAACATTCACGTCTCCCTGTCTGGAACATCAGGGCTCCAGACTCTTGGGACTTTAGACATCTTACCCCCACCCAAGGCTGAATGGTACCTGTGGCATTTCTTATGCTCAACCTTAGCATACTGTGTGATTTATCAGCTTCCATAATCTTAAGTTTGAATTTAATAATCACAGGTATGAATAAATTTCATTATCTCTCCTATATATAATTGGACATACATATGTATTTAGAAAGAATAAATGTATATGTAAATATACATGTGTATTTAATTGTACATGTTAATTATGAGTTAATTATATATGAACATATGTGCATGTATATGTATATATATATATATATATTTCAATGTATATCCAAAAGCAACAAGCAAATTAACCAATGGTTATTAACACAGTTCAGTTCTGTCATGTTATTAAGTGCTTAATTATCCAGTGCAAGCATGAAATGGCTCTAGTTGATTCAATTTGATGCTGGTGCTCTTGGGGGGGCAGCTAGATGTGCTTTATGTCAGCTTTTGCCCATTGTGTTCCTATGCCTGCATCCAGAGTCCGTGTGCCTGTTTCCGGAGGGCAGGAGTACAGACCTGTAGATTTCACCCACTGCCATTTGCTTCCATTGCTTTCTTAGTGTGGTCTTCCTCCACACTTCCAGGTAGTGTCACACAACCCACAGCTTGTCACACCCTGAGTGAAATAGGGGAGCATAGGCTACGTGAGCTCAAAGCTACTGCTTTGACTCCACACATCCTCCATTGCTATGTCCTCTCAATGAAAGTGACTCTATTTAGGAAGACTAAAGCTGGCAGACTGAACATTTGAAGGTGCCTCTTTCCTGCCACTTGGATTTGAACCAGCGGAATGTTGCCCTGTTATCACTGTAATCCATCTTATTTAAGGTGGAGCATTTGATTTCTTCTCACCAAGCCTCCCTTCCATTTCATGAATAATCCTCTTTCAATCTCCTAGTCACTCAAATAAAAATACCATCTCATATTAATAAGATCTTTGCACAGAAGCTCAAATCATTTTTCAGCTATTTCTCTAATCTCCACAGTATCCCTATAAGGTAGGTAATGTCCACACAACTCTTCTTTGCCAAGTCAGAACGATTATGCAAGGGTATTAGGTGCCCATGGGTATTTCTGAATCGACTTTCATTCCCTCTAAAAATATATTTACTAGGAATTGAAGCAGTGCATTTATTTGAAAAATATATATTTGGATTTAAGGATACGAATTTGACTTGGAATAATGACAGTGTGGTCCATAAGGTAGTATTTTGACATTGATGGAGATACAGTGCTTCTCACAAGATGCAATAGATCTCATTCAGATACTGCTAGCATAAATTTCTGAGTTGGAATATATTATCAGACTGAAAGTTTTAATGGAAAAATTTGTGGATTCCATGAAAGAATGTCTTTGATAT
Organism: Thryonomys swinderianus; assembly: GCA_004025085.1. Taxonomy (NCBI): domain Eukaryota; kingdom Metazoa; phylum Chordata; class Mammalia; order Rodentia; family Thryonomyidae; genus Thryonomys; species Thryonomys swinderianus. The sequence goes on from PVIC010050896.1 coordinate 9,544, forward strand.
AATTATTATAAATAATTTATCTAAAACTGTTGATACTATAAGGCAAAATAAATTCAAAAAATTCAGATGGTATCAAGATAAGCTCGACATGTGATGGCCTAATAATTTGATCATTAGGAATAATATACACTGAGGCTAAACAAATGATAGGTTTCATACTACAGAAGATTTGCACCACTAAATGAAAATCAAATAGAATATTGTAAGCATATTAACATATATTGTTAGGCAATACCCAGAAAGTAATCAAAAGATAGCTTTTCTTCAGTATTATATAGATAATACTAGATGATACATATAGTAATATCCATAGACTAGTGTTATTCTTAGTATATTTACCTAGCTGTTTTCTGCAAACAATTATTATTCTCTTTCCAAACAAGAAAACTCTAGTACATGTTCCAGTGCTTATCCAAGGCAGCACACTGAGATTTGAATACTTGTTGTCTAGGTATCAATTCTGTTCTGTTAAACTTAAGTAATGTAAAAGTATAGGTAGCTTTGAGGAGTTTTCTCATTAAATAAGAAATGTTAAGAAACTGCTATAATGAGAAGCAGTGCTAAAATTCATTACGGAGTAGTTAGCGAAAGGAAGGGAGATAAATCCAATGCTCAATGTACACACCATTGTTTAAGTGTGGTGACGCTTTCAGATCTATGACGTCATTCACATACGGTGTCTGCTGGTGGACAACTTTTAGCCTTCACTCAACACCAGCAGTCAACATAACTATATTATGAAAGGGAGGATCAGAGGTTTGCGATGGATGAATACATCAAACTCAAAGCAAATCAACAGCCAAATTATCCTCTGTGCTGCAATGGAGAAAATGAAAATTTCTAGGAATGGAAATTTAGAATAGAAGTAGTCATATTCCATATGTTCCTATTTAAAACAGTAGATCAGTTAAAGTTTAGGAAAACTTAAGCATTTATTAAATTTAAAATAATTCATGAAAGTATGTGTTGATTCATGACTACAATCTAATTTTCCTCAATAAAATTAAAATAATATAAGTAGATATCATTGTTGGATTTAACTGTATGCCAAACGAAACCTTGGTCCTTCAGATAGATGAAATTGTTTGATTTAACAATGTTTTCATCACACAGTAATTATATAATAATACAATTATTATGCCTACAATTCAGACAAAACAACTGGGACTAACAGGGAAGGAATTAGGCATATCAACTAAGTGGAATCAGTAACCCAGGAGAGCCAGGATTCAACATTGACTTGCCTCATTTCAAATTTTAATAATTGTATTATTATGTAAATTTTCACAAATTTCTCAAGTTATGGATATTCAGTATTAAGAAAAGTATTAATGGGCTGGAGATTTAGCTCAGTGGTTCCAACTCCTGCCTAGCAAGCGCAAGGTTCCTGGTTCAGTTCCCAGTAACCACATACCATAATGCCAGGCTTAGTGGCTCAAACCTGTAATCCCAGCACTTGGGAGGTAGAGGCAGGAAAATTGCTGAGTTCAAGGCTTGCCTGGGCTACACAGTGAGCTCAGGGCCAGCCTGAGCTACAAAGTGAGACCCTGTCTCAAAAAAAAAAAAAAGTAAAGTATTAATGATAGCTTTGAAATATCCTTCTGAAAATAGTCATTTACTTCTAAACATATTTACATTTGCTTCATCCTGAAAATTTTTCCCCTCCAAACTACTTATTGATATGACTTCAGAACTTGATGTAGGTATTAGCCTCACCACATCTAGGAATTGGGGGGCTGAAGGGAAGGCAGGGTAATGGAAAAAAAAAGAATCAAGGTATATCATGCAGAGGTTCAAATTCTCAATGGAGAATGTGATCATAATGTATTCCTAAAATTTACCAGTAAACTCTATTTATTAAAAAAAGGGAAAGCCACACTTAAAGATCTAATCTCACTCATTAATATAAAGGCTTATGTTCATAAATAGCCTGCAAACTCTTAGAACAACCTGATACACATGTATATGTAACTGTCTTTCCTCAAATGATAGAAAAAAATTATCAACATCCACAGTGTATATTAATTATATTTCATATACATTCATTAAATATGGGAAACCACGTTTATGCCAACAAATGTAGAAAGCTTTTCAGTAAGATGTAATATCACCTCATTATAAATGTAGTTTAACGACTTCAATTGGAAATGTATCTACTTAAACTGATAAAAGATACCTACAAAACCCTATCACAACAGCTACATATAATTCTCAAGTGTTTAATGCATTTCCATTGACAAATGTGTTTGTACTGAGTATCTGACTCAGATGTATAAACAAAGTAAAGAGAAAATGTAAGGATTAGAAAGAAGGAAAGAAATCCTCCTTCGATAAAAACCCCAAGTATCTGCTGGGCAAAATATGAAAATGAAGGAGTAGTTAAAACAACATGGTTTATTATGAGAAAAATAAAAATAGATAAGTAAAATTTATTTCTGTAGGCTAATAAAACAACCTAGAACAGAATTACTAAAATGAAACATTTAAAATAGCAATAAAACAAACATAATATTCAGAGATACGTTTTATAAAAATTTCAAAATGCCCTTTGCAACTTTTAAGCTACTGTTAAAATGTATATGGAAGTAGGAGGAGGGGGAGATAAGGAAAGTTTGATGGGGGGGGGGCTTTAACTTGTAGTTAGAGGAAATATGACCCGGTGCCCTATTGCACAATAGAGTGACTATCCGTGAAAATGTACTATACATCTCCGACAAGCTAGAATAAAGGATTTTTAATGTTTTGACCATGAACAAAATAAGTGAATTCTTAATATTGAGAAAATAGATTTGCTCGTACTGATTTGAATATGTTACATTACATGTATCAAAATACCACATGCTACCCATTTACATAATTTTCTGTCAATTAAAAAGCAAATTAAACAATTTACAAGGAAATAACCCCTCAAAATTAAAAATTAAAAAATGATAGGACCTTTTTGAAATAAAAAAAAAAAAGATGTCTAAGATTTAGGACAAACTGAGGAAGTTGTAATTAAGATTTGATAAGACTTAAAAAATAGATAATGTCGAACAGAAGCAAAGGGTCACAAACACCCTGGCACATAGAGTTGCATTACAGCTAGCAGATCAGTGTGAGACACGATG
>PVIC010050897.1:0-12644 GCA_004025085.1 Thryonomys swinderianus
GTTGGATTTCTTACTGGGGACATTACACAAGTGAGGGGAAAAAATAAGGGAACTGAGATGCAGGAAACTTAGGTGACTTAGGCAAATAGGGAAGCCTGGGAACAAACCCAGGAAATCTGGCTCCAGGCCACGTGCATGAACTTCTTCATCCTGTAATGTCCTTAGTGAGAAAGCAAAATCCTCCAGACTTGCCAGTTCTCCATGGGTCAGAACCCTTCTTACATCAGTGTCCCCAAGCCATGCTGGAGAGTGGGAGGTCTCCCTGCTCTGGCTTTCCAGTGGCTTCTTTTGTGTCTGCCTATGCTTTCTTTCTTGTAGGACTCAGACCTGAGCCTATAAGGTGAGTTTTGGACCAACACCCAAGATCATCCACCATCTTGTCCTGATCCCACATTTCTGCCCAGGGCAGAACTCCATGAGAAGCATATCAGGGAGATCAATGCCTTTTTTACAGGCAGGTCCAGACTACCTGGGGTCCCAGTGTGTTTGCCAGTGGGGCCACTGTCTGGTTCCACCTTCACTTAGAAGTGAGGAGAATTGAACACTCTAAATAGCCAAAGGAGGGCTGGTATTTTGCATTTTTTTTTTTTTGAGACAGGGTCTCGCTTTGTAGTTCAGGCTGGCTCTGAGCTCACTATGTAGCCCAGGCAAGCCGCCGCGAACTCAGCAATCCTCCTGTCTCTGCCTCCCGAGTGCTGGGATTACAGGCGTGAGCCACCACACCCGGCATTGTATGTGGTTATCGGGGATCGAACTCAGGTCCTTGCGCTTGCGAGGCAGGCGCCGGAACCACTGAGCCAACCCTCCGGCCCTGGTATTTTGCATTTAAAAATTACAATATAACTATCATGAAGAAAGACTGCCTAATGACATGATAACAGTTGATAACATATTGCATTTAAAAAGTAAGGTAGTATTATGTACAGTATAATTAAAATTTTGGAAAAACACCTACAATCTGATAAAAAGCATCTATAAATATACCAAAATGGTAACAGTAGTTTTCTCTGAATGTTACGTTTGAGGATCATTTAAATTTCTTCTTCTTCCTCCTCCCCCTCTTCTTCCTCCTCTTCCTCTTCTTCTCCTTCTCCTTTCTTCTTCTTCTAGAAGCTGGGCATGGTGGCACACACCTACAATACAAGCACTCTTGGAAATTGAGGCAGGAGGATTACAAGTCCAAATTCACTCCAGGAAACTTACCAATGTAGCAAGATTCTGTCTCAAAATAAAAACTAAAAATAGGCTGGCAAGGGAGCCAAGAGATGGAGGGAGGAAGGAAGGAGGGGAGGGGAAGGAGAAGTAAAAATAATTAAGATGTTTATGTACATGTACCAACTCCCCATGATGAATGTAATCATGTACTACAAACATGTACTAATTAAAATCAATACATAAATGAACAAACAACTGGATCAACTACCAATACTGAAAAACAATTTTTTTTTTTGAGACAGGGTCTCACTTTGTAGTTCAGGATGGTCCTGAGCTCACTATGTAGCCCAGGCTGGCCTTGAACTCCCAGCAATCCTCCTGCCTCTGCCTCTTGAGTGCTGGGATTATAGGCATGAGCCACCATGCCCGGTTGAAAGATATTTTTTTGAGGGGAAAAAAATCTCCCCAAATTAAAAAAAAAAAAAAGCTCCACTGCTGAATTCTATAAGAACCTTTAAAAAGGGGCTGGAGATTTAGCTCAGTGGTTCTGGCACCTGCCTAGCAAGTGCAAGCCCCTGGCTCAATCCTCAATAACCACATACAACAATACTGGGCGTGGTGACTCATACTCACCAGCAATGAGTACCACATATCACAATGCCGAGCATCGAGCATCGCAGCTCACATCTGTAATCCTAGCACTCGGGAGGCAGAGGCAGAAGGATTGTTGCATTCGAGGCTTGCCTGGGCTACTTAGTGAGCTCAGGGCCAGCCTGAACTACAAAGCAAGACCCTGTCTCAGAAAAACAAAACAAAAAAAGATCAACCAAAAAAGAAATGCTTGTGACTCTGTTTCAATATAAATTTATGCCGGGTATGTTAGCTACACACCTGTAATCTCAGCACTTTGGGAAGCTGAGGCAGGATTCAAGTTCTACCTCAGCCTGGGCAATTTAGTGAATTAGTGAAGCACTGTTTCAAAATAAAATATAAAAAGGTACAAAAAACATATTAAAAGGGCTAGCATGTAGCTCAGTGTGAATGCTTTGGGTTCAATCTTCAGTACTGGAAAGATTATATATATATATAATTATATAGATATGATGCAACAACTTGAATTTCATACAATGTACACATCATGAGGTATTCTCTTAATCTCTTACTCAGAAGTAATGCTCAGTAGTGGACTGGATTTGACAAGAGGTCACAGTTACTAACTCTTTCTGTGGGGTGTAACCTTTGTTGAGGTAGGAACCATTACTGCCTTTCTGCCACTGCATCTCTAAGGTCCAACACAAAATCGTGTATGCACATTCAGTCAGTCGTTTACAAGTGAATTATTAAAGGTACAATTTGTACAGAAAACATTTTTATTATAAAAGTATTATGAGTCTATAGAGTAAATATGAGCGGTACAGCCACGTGAAATGAGTACTTAAATCCTTCGTAATTTTGCCACTTGGACAGCCTTTTCATATTTTGGTGCAGAAGAGGACAAGGATTTAGGACACCTTCATTTTCTGGGAAAGGGTGTGGTAAAAAGTTCTGTTTCCCCTAAATCCTCCAGAGAGTTAGGCTTTTCCTTGCTGGTAGCCGGCTAAAGCTTGTGGGGAAAGATAAGGACGGAGGATGGGACTTTTGAGAACAAAGTCATTAGTAATGAGATAAGCAATTAAGAAACTGAAGATAAACAAATAAAAGCACAAAGCCAAGCTAGGTAAGGCCCCGAGGGAGAACAGCAGCGCGCACCCCTTTTTAATTTACAAATGAAAGGGTGGATGGGGAATTACAAGTTGGAGAAAGGGGAAATACAAGTGCTACGAGGACTTGGGGTAGTTGTCTCGCTTCAGATGTGGATCGGGAAATGCCTCGCTTTGGAAGGAAGTAAAGGCTGAAGAGTAATCGGTTTAAGCAAGAAAATGGGAAGTCCCGGGGGAGCGGGCCGCGGCTTTATTTGGAGGTGTCTGGCTGCAGGGTAGAGAGCGGCACGAGACCAGCCGGCAAAGGCAGGCAAGTAACCACATGGAAAGAGCTTTGTTACCGAGATCTAAGTGCTCGTTAATGGAAACTAAAGGAGATGTATGAACAAATTACAAAACAAAAACAAAACACCGGAGGAAGTTATTAGCCACTTCCAGAATGAGCAGTGTTCTACAGGACAAATGATCGAGGTTCACATCCAAGTAATGGCATGAAAATGAAAAAGAAAAAGAAGAGAGATTTTTTTCTTTTAATAGTTAAAGAGACTTACGGGACATAACCTAAAACGATGTGTAGATCTCATTTTTATATTTTTTAATTCATTAAAAATATTTACCGTCATATTTCAGATAAAATTATCGTGGGGAATTTGTACCTGCACGACATATCCCTTTTCTTCCTTCTTTTCCTAGTCCCTCCTTCCCTCGACCCCTCTTGCCTTCCCCATATACAAAAAAAATCCTGTTTCCAGGCCGGAGGGTTAGCTCAGTGGTTCCGGCGCCTGCCTCGCAAGCGCAAGGACCTGAGTTCGATCCCCGGTAACCACATATAATGCTGGGCGTGGAGACTCACGCCCACCAACAATCAACACCGCATACCACAATGCCGGACGTGGTGGCTCACGCCTGTCATCCCAGCACTCAGGAGGCAGAGACAGGAGGATTGCTGAGTTCGCGGCGGCTTGCCTGGGCACCATAGTGAGCTCAGGGCCAGCCTGAACTACAAAGCGAGACCCTGGCTCCAAAAAGCAAAAAAAAAAAAAAAAAAAAAAAAAAAAAAAATCCTGTTTCCATTTTCCCTCTTTTTTTTTGTCCCTTCCTTCACTACCCTCTCCACCTCCCTCGTTCCTGTTGTCATTTGAACATTTTCTTCCCATTATCCAACGTCTAGTATACATTTTAGTGCTTATTTCCACTTTTTGCTTTGCATACAAGAGAAACAATGCAGTATTTAAACATGGGTGTGTGTATTCGATACGCTTCGCTGGAGAGTACGGTCTCGAGGCGCGTTCATTTAACCCAAGAACAAAGGTCTGTGTGCTGCTAGGCGGCTGGTCTGCTTTGCTCCCCCAGGGAGAACCCACTTTCTGCCTTTGGTCTTCCCTTGCTTGGGTGAGAGTCACCTGTCGATTTCTTGGGCTGGGACATGACGTACTGAGTATAAATTCATACCGTTTGGGGGTTACCAAGGAGGGTCAGAAATTCCAATCGCTGTGTGAAAGAGCGGACGGCAGTCGGAGGGACTGAAAGGAACCGAGAGTCACCCCTAAACCCTCTCTTCCCGGCGTAGTAGTGATTCCCTTACGGAGTAATCAGAAGGTCAATGACTCAGTGCTTTCAAACAAGTCATTTAATTTACCTTTTCGGGTTCCACCAACCAGTCCTCCCCTCTGCCCGGAGTGTTTTTGTTTCCTCTGGGAGTGGCTGGACCGCTAGGATCTCTGGGCTCATTTACGCCAGCGGGCCCGTCGCCCCGCTTTCTTTTCAGCTCGGCGTCTCCGCGCGGGGGCCGGAGAGGCGGCGGGGGTGGGGGCCGGCGGCGCCGGGCAGGGAGCCGGGCGGGCCCCGTTGCCTTGCGGAGGCTTGTAGACCAGGTGAAAGACGAACGCGTTGCAATACCTGGCGCGGGAGTGGGCGTGTCGGGGTGGGGCTCGGCGCCGTGGGGCGGCGCTTCTGGCTCCCGGGCGACGGGACTAGATTTGGGGATCCGCAGGCTGGGGGGCTGCAGGGCCTTTGGGGGGTTAGGGCAAATTGTTGGATGGGAGGATTTCGGATTGGTTCTAAAGAGGGCTGTTTCGGGGTTGCCGAGACCAGGCGGGTTGGCGAATAGTGGAAACACACCGGGAGGGATGTAGGATACTCGGAGATATACGGAAAAAAGAAGTCACAGTCAGAAGGAAACGGGGAAGGAAGGTGGGGACTCTTACCACGGCATGCAGTTGTCCGTCGCTCGGAGGCGGAAAGGGGAGCGGAAAGGGTTGGGCTGCGGAGGGCTGGTGCCCCCTCCCGTGGCCACCGCCATGGTCTGGCCGTCCATCACACAGCCGTACTCGCTGCTCTCCGTGAAGAAGGCTGGCACTCGGAGGGACTAGGGTGGGGGCGAGGCCTCAGACACTCTCCCAGGAGATCCGAACCCCAGAGACATCTCCAGCCCCGGCAGATAGGCTTGAAAACTGAGCCCCCAGGAGGGGCTGGGATGTGGGAGAGGCCCGAGGCCTAAGGCAAGAAGCCTCGTGGGTGCTCCCCAGATCTGGAGGCAGTGGTGGAGAGAGGAGAGCCCAGTGAAGGCGCTACAGTAGGCAGGAGTGAGATTCCCCACCTGTAAGCGGGGCAGAGAGCTCAGCCACGTGTCCTTGAGGCCAAAACCGGAGTTAAAACCTGTTCAGGAAGAGCAGGAAGATGCTGGCTCCCAGGGTCTCCTCTCCGACCTTTCCCACCTGGCCCGGAGCCCCACTCTCTTACCAATAACCAGGTCAGGCTTGGGGCCCTGGAGCAAGTGGTAGGGCCTCGCTGACACCTTGATCTGCAGGTCCCTGCGGCCCCCCTTCTCCTTAGTTCCAGAGCTGAGCCGCGTTGGCACCCCAGAACTAGGACGAACAGATGCTTCAGGGCCATCCTGTGGGGGACAGGGATGGAGTGAGAAAGCCACCAGGAGTCAGGGTGCCAGAGGGGGGGACCAGGCAAGACAGAGGAGTGGGGACAGGAGGGCAGGATTCTAGCCCGAGGCCGGTGGAGGAATGAGGGCTGAAGAGTAGGGCCCTTCCCATTCTCACCCTCTGCAGCGTAAAGTGCTGCTGGTCGTTCTCAAGGGGCAGGCCTTCACCCACAAACTGCAGCTCTAGGGCCATGTGGGGGAGCAGGACCAAGAGCTCCTGAAGGATGGGGAGAAGAGCAGGTCTGGGTCCCAGCCTACACCTACCCCACCCAATGCCCAGTCTCCAGGCCTGGGGAGACTTACCCAAAACACCATGACAAGGTCAAACTCCTTCCTTGCCTCTACCACGTGGATCTTCAGTGACTGCTTGTTCTGAATGTTGAGCTCAGGAACTGGCAGGAAGCCAGCTCTTTAAGACCATGGTCCCCCTCCCTCCCTCCCTGCATCCCCACCATGCCGTGGTTTCTTACAGGACCGGGGCACCAGGTGCGTGATGATGTAGTACACAGTCAGCGGGTAGGTGAGAAGCACAGCCATGGGGGAGTCGAGACCGAGGCCCCGCCATGTATAGTAATCCTGCCATGAGCCTAGTGAGAGTGGGTTACTGGAGGACCTGGCCCCAGCCTGCACCCGCTCCATCTGGTCTAACGCACCCCCCCCATCCATTCCAGCCCTCCAGTCCCAGTCCTGACTCCCAGCTCCCTCAGGCTCCCTCCAGCTCACCAAAGGGGCTTCTGGGTGGATCCAAGGGCACTGGAGGCATCAGGGCAACCCCGTCCCCTTGGAGAAGTTGGTAGGGATCTCCTGAGGGACAGACAGAGACAAGAGGGACTTGGGGTTAGAAAACCCCGTCAACCCACCTCTCTGTCCCCCAGGGGAGCTTGTTTCCTGAGGGCTGGTGCTTCAGGAGGCAGCCTGGAGGTTTGCTCACCACTAGGACTCCTGGGAGGGAAGGTGGAGGAGACTCCTCCGAGGGCTGAGGAAAGGCCTCAAATGGTGTTGGAAGGGGTTCAGCTTGTACTATCTGGGAGTAGATAGCTTTTTCACCCGGTCCTTCCCTTCAGGCCGAGGGCGCCATGCCTAAAATGAGGCTTACATACCACTGACAAGGCTGAGGGATGGCATGCTGCCCTGGGGGTTCCGGCGGGTGCCAGGCCCTGGAATTAGCATGGTGAGCTGGGTCCAGTAGCCACAAGTGAGGCCTCGAGAAGCCAAGAAAGCTTCCTTGTTAAAAGTTTCACTGGTCACCTCTGGAGGAGGAGGAGGAGGAGGAGAAGAAAAGGGCAGAGAGGATTTACTTCCCCTGAGGCTCCCCAAGGTCCCATGACTCAGTGTGGGTCTCATCAGAGGGTATTACCACTTTTGAGTGTTTATAGGCACCAAGCCCACGTCACCACTGTAACAATTTTACACTTGTTAGTGTCCTCCCTTATTTTTCTTTTTTTTTTTTAACAGCTGAGGATTAAAGGCACATAGCCAGTGAGCTGTAGAGCCAGGAAGCAACCATCTGAATCCCTAGCTCAAACACCCTAAGTGCTCTTAGAAACCCGAACACCCAGTCTTCCACTTCAGTGACCTCATCTCCAGCCCCTAGTTCTAAACACCCAGAACCAAACCCTAATTCTGGGCATCCAGACTTCAACCAAAGACACTTGGCCTTCAGTCCCAGGACCTTGTTTCCAGGAACCCAGGCCCCTGTTTTCAAGACTTAATCCCAGTGTCTCCCTGTTTTGACCTATATTCTTATGGTACCTGCGGTGTAGGTAAAAGGCAGAGTTGCCAGTTCCCCTGCCCGCTCCATGAAAGCTGCAAGCTTTGGGCACCAGAATCGGTGGCTCACATCATCGGGGGACCGCCGCCAGTCAATCCAGAGACAAGCCTCTCCACAGTACAGGACAGCACCGCACTGGGGGCTGGGGACATAGAGCGTTAATCTCTGTAGGGCCTGTTGGCTGTCCATCTGCCCCGCAGCTGCCATTCACCATTTGGCCTGCTTGTCTTATACCCTGTAATTGTCTGTAGTAGCTTATATGTTTTGTTTCTTCCGTCTCCTTCTTACTTCCCTTGCCCTCCCTCTGTCTGCTGGGTCTCCCAAAGGCCTGGGTTGCTTTTGCTCTCTTTGCCTGACTGCTGGGACCTTCTTTTGATTCTGTCTTTGTAGACTGCTTACCAGGGTGTCAGTTTCACTTCAAAGCTATGCCTGTGACACACGTGGCAGGTTCGAGCTCCGAGAGAGGCAAAGGTGAAGCCTCGGCGGGGACCCCATGTGCGCATTGGGGTTTTTGTTAACTTCACTTTGAGTCTTGAAACCAGGCTCTCCAGCTCTCTGAATGGGGTTGAAGATGGCATCAGTGTGGAGATGCTAGGAGTCCAGGCCCCACGCATCCCTGCCCTCTGATACCAGGGTTTCCGTACTGATGCAGCTGAGCGTCTCCCACAGTAAGACGTCGGGGCTTTCGAGGATCCCCAGAGCCCATGGGGCAGGCCATGCTGTGGCAGAGGAGAGTATAGGCCCGAGGAGCCAGGTTCTCTGAGCCCTGGTCTGCGGTTCCCTGGGGTCTGTCCATTAGCAGATCAATGCCCAGAATGGTACCATACTCATCTGTGACCAGTAAAAGCCAGGAGAGGTGCAAGGCGCAGGTCTCTGAGTTGGGGAAGAGAGTGGGAGATAAAGATGGTTGAGGGCATTGGACTCAAATGCCCACAGGAGATAGGCAAGAAACCTCAGTGGGTAAAGGGACTAGGGAGACAGGCCCCTGGTGCTGCTGGTGTAGCTGTACGTTACTAGCCCTGACTATACGCAGAATGTAGATGAGGTAACTTCAGATTTTCTCGAGAGACTGTAAAAACCCAGACTTCCAGATTTTCATTACTTCCCCAACCTTCCTTTTCTTTATTCTCTTCTTTCTGCAGTACTGAACATTGAACTCAGGGCCTTCACACTGAGTCATATTCCCAGCCTTTATTTATGTATTTATTCCTTTATTGAGACAGATTTAGCAAATAAATAAGCTGTCCAGGTTGGGTTCAGACTTGTGATTCTCTTGCCTTAAGATTCTCAGAGTGCCAGTATTATAGGCATGTGCCACCATGCTTAGCTTTTTTTCAATGTTAAAATGTTGACTTAATTTAAAAAAACAAATATTGACCCAGACATGGTGGCACACACCTGTAATCCTAGCACTCAGGAGGCTGAGGCAGGAGGATCACCATGAGTTCCAGGCCACCCTGGGTTACATAGCAAGATCTTGTCTCAGAAAGCAAACCAACAAACAGGCTGGCCTGAAAGCTACCAGTCTGGTTCTTAGCAGGGTTCAGAGTAGCAGGGGAGTTTTTTAGGAAGGGACAATGGTCAGGCAGAGGGTGGGGCAGGGGCAGGGCCTACCTGAGTTCTTACCGCTCCTCCTCTGTCCCTTTCTCTTCTGCGCTATTTTGTCCTCCCTTCTGTCTTCTGGGCAGCCATCCTCACCACCTGTTTCCTGCTCAGTCTCCCCTGGCTCCCGTGGAGACTTTGTTTCCTGGGGGGATTCCCCGCTGGTAGAAGCTGGCTCCCCATCCTCCTGTGGTTCAGCCTTCTCAGTGAGTTTTGTCTCCTCTCCATTCTCTTCATCTTCTTCCTCCTGCTCTCCTTCCTCCCCATCCTCCAGGCTGACAAAGCTGACATAGGGGCTCAGGTCTTGAAGGTGGAGGGGAGGCTCATCTCCCAGAAGCCTGGCAGCCCCCAGGCAGGATCCAGGCCCTGGCTCTGCTCCTTGCCCCAGGCTGATGCCCACGCTGTGGTTGGGCAGGACGTGGAGCACCCAAAGGGCAGGGTCCTGGGGCAGCTTTTTGATCTGAGCTTCCAGATGTCGCCAGTGGCCCTCAAGGCTGGCTCCCATTGGTCCCCGCTCCGCCACAAACTTGTGGAACCAGCCAAAGAGGAGGGCAGCGAAATCAACGAACTCATCCCGGTATCCAGACACAAACTCCATGTCTTCAGGGGCACAAGGTCTGGGCCCAGACTGACAGAGGAGGGGATATATGGTGAGGGACAAGGTAGAGGTGAGAAAGTTTAGGGCTGGGTCACTAAATGGGCAGGGTGTGGGTCGCGGGTCACTCAGGATGGGCTGTGGAAAAACACTAGGAAGCCAAAAGAGGGTTTTCGGATGAAGATGGGAGTCAGGGGTTAGCATGGAGGGAAATGAGCTGGGGTGGAAAGTGAGCGATGAGAGTTGAGGATGAGTAGTAAGAGATGAAATGATGTATTTGGGTTCAAAAACTGAAGCCCAAGTCCCTTAAAAGTAGGATTTGACTTGAGGGTACTGATAAGGTAGGGTTAGTCCTGTGGCGAAGGGGCCGGTGAGGAGGGCAGAGTTTGGACCGCTCGGTCTACGGGACGCGGATTAGTATGGGAAGCGGGGACAGAGACTGGGGCACCCCTTGGACTTGGCCCGTTTGGGGAGGGCCGCAGGAGCCCTAACCCCTCCCGGGGGGCCGCTCTCCTCCGGTACCTGCAGCCGCCGCCACTTTCGAAGGTAAATTCCTCGGGGCGGCCGTGACGTCAGGGCCCCCGAGCCCCGCGGCTCCAGCGGCCGCGCCCCGCGGCTGGGCGCGTCGGGACCAGGTAGCACCCGCCCGGCGTGCGACTCGGGGCACCCCCGCCTGGCCGCTCCGCCTCGGCCATGTGACCGGGCCCCGCCGCCCCCGGGCCCGGCCGGAAAGCGAAAGCGTCTTGGAGCAGGAGGGGGCGTCCAGCGGGCGCCCCACTTCGAGGCCGGCGGGCGCACGCGCGGCCGGAGGGCTGGCACCCCGGCGGGCCGCCTCGCTCGCTCCGGCCGTCGCCGTCTCCTCGGCAGCCGGTTTTCTTTCAGTTTCGAAGGTCATTCTCGGCCGCCTCCAGACCGACGCGGGCCGGCGCGGGGCGCGGGAGCTCTGCCCGCGGGGCTTCCCCTGCGGCGTGCGCGGGCGCAGGCGCGGCGGTTCGCTTCGGTTCGGCTCCCGACGGCGCGAGCGCCGGCCCGGCCAGCGCCCTGCAGAGCCCCGCGCGAAGCGACGGGGCGAGCGGAGCCTTTGCGAACCCCGACCCCGCGGGGTCGGCGATGCGGCGGCGGCGCGGACCTCGGGCCCTGGCGCTGCTCCTCCTGCTGGCGCTGGCGGCCGCGCCAGGTGTGACGGGCCCGCGGGCGGGAGGCGGACGGGGAGCCGGGCCGGGAGCTGCGCGCTCCCGGGGCTGGGCGTGTGGGTGAGCCCGGGCGGCAGACCTCGGGCTCTAGGAAAGACGCTGCCCAGCGCGAGTGCCAGGGGCGAAGCGGGCTACCTACACAACAGGTGGGAGATCCGCGGCCTGAACGAGCGTGCTGACAGCCTCTGCCCCTTCCAGGCCATGCCAACAGGAGCAGCGCCGCTGGAAACTGCCACTGTAATGCCAGAATCTCTTCTAGCTCCCGTCTCAAGGCTGAATTCATGACACATCTCTGGAGACACACGAGAGCCTACAATCGCTGTAGATTGTTCACCAGGTAATCTCCTCCGATCCAGCGCGCTGCCCTCTCTCCGGGTGGACCTCACCCGCTGGCCGGCTTCTCTTTTCCAGCTCCGGAACTCTCCGTTTTCTGTTTCACTTACCTGGGAATTTCCCAGGTCAGCGTAGATGACTGCTTGGGATGACTTAACCCCTTCAGAGGGAGGGAAGCCGGGAAGGGAAGCTGCAGGGGGAGCTGAAACCTGCTCTCCCCCCACCCCGCTTGTAGGTTCCTGCTCCATGCCCGGAGTGTGTGTGGGAACAGTGAAGACCCGTGGGTTCTTCAGCTGGTGAGCTGCTTGGATCGTGGAGGTGAGAGCTTCTGTCCCCCGGCTGCCTCCAGTGGCAGCAGCCTCCGCCTCAGTCCGCTTGCCTTTGCCCTCCTCACCCCAGATTCCTAGGACCTTCTGATGTTAGTCAAGGTGCTTTTACTTAAGCTCTTGTCTTCCAAGCCTCATTTACCATCTGCTGTCATGATTTATGTCAATTTATTATGACACATGACATTATTTTCTTAATATTTTTGTCACTATGTATTATATATTATATGTAATATGTCACTATATATTAATATTTTTGTCACTATATATATTATATGTATATCTATATATATACATATATGTGCTAGCCTCCCAGAGTGCTGAGATTGGCATGTGCCAATCGTGCCTCGATTAAAATACATATTTTATATACAATATAATCTTTATAATATTTTTTGTTTGTTTTTGAGACTGAGTCTCTCTATGTAGCCAGGCTACCCTTGAACTCACTGTGTAGCCCAGGCTGGCCTCGAATTTTTGGCAATCCTCTTGCCTCAGCCTTCTGAGTGCTGGGATTACAGGCATGTGCCACCACACCTAGCTCTATTATGTTTTTCTTGAAATCACCGGAAAGTGTTATTTTCCAATATTTATGAAAATTTAGACATTATAAGAAAAATCCTGTAGGGCTGGTGATGTAGTTCAGTGGTGCCATCTTCAAGGTCCCAAGTTTGATCCCCTGTACTAAAAAAAGAGAAAGAAAAATGGTACAGTAAACCACCATATTTCTACCACCTAGATTCTGTAGTTGACTGTACATCTCTAGCCTTCAAGAGCCTGTCATAATTTTGATGTGCTTCAAAATAAGTTGCAGTAATGCCGGACGTGGTGGCTCACGCCTGTAATCCCGGCACTCAGGAGGCAGAGACAGTAGGATTGCTGAGTTCGCGGCGGCTTGCCTGGGTACCATAGTGAGTTCAGGGCCAGCCTGAACTACAAAGCGAGACCCTGTCTCAAAAAGCAAAAAAAAAGTTGCAGACATTCTTATATTTCATCCCAAAACATTTCAGCTGTATGTTTAGAATTCATGGTTT
>PVIC010050898.1:0-12663 GCA_004025085.1 Thryonomys swinderianus
CCGGGGATTGAACTCAGGACCTTGCGCTTGTGAGGCAGGCGCTGGAACCACTGAGCTAACCCTCCGGCCCCTCACAACACTTTTGAAAGTGAAAGGCTCTAGTTATTGAGAAGTAAAGGCATACAATGAGACCTGGTGGGTGTGGTGGGGTGTGCATGTGGTCCGAGCTTCTCTGGAGGCTTGGCAATCAAGGCCAGAGCGGGCCCCACAGCCTCCCACCACAAGAGGCAAGGGCCACTGAGTTATAAGGCAGATGGGAAACTACATTTCCCAGTATGCCCTGCTGGTTGGCCAACATGAGCACGCAGGGATCTGTGGTTAGCACCATTGAAGAGAAAAACAGTCCAGAGCTAGGTTTGACAGAAAAACGTGCCGATTCCTTCTACATGACTTTTAACCAGACACAGAACACAAGAGCGAGGTAAAAACTGCAATGGCTATTGAGTCTGGGGTGCAGCCTCCTTCCCAGCAATTCCAGCTTCCTTAGCCTGCTGCCGGCTCTCCTGGGTGCTGCTTCTGCCACTCAGTTGCTAGTTTTTCGGGGGATTCTGGGCCAGGTGCTGTTCCCACTCAACTTCAACCAACTTGTACAGCTCCATGGTGGCCTGGGCATCTTCCACAGAGGAGTGCCCGCTTTTGCCAGCCTAAACAGAAGAGAGAAGTGTGAGCCCACACAAACTCCCCTCTGGAACAATGCCCTTCACCCCTCATTATGCCATCTCAGGGTTTCTTCTGCGTCAGTGGCTGCTGAGACAGAGTTCTGACTCCCGCGTCCCTGCTCCTGCCTGTGCCAGCATGTGCCAGCCCTACTACCTTAAGCTCTACAAAGACAGCACCAGACCAAAGGCAGAACCTCTTCAAGTCCTCCCCTGGCCTGCTCCTCAATGGCTCTCTACAGGCTCAGGTCCTAGCTCCTTAACAGGCACTGCCTCTCTGAACAGAGAGCAAGTGAAATGTTGGAGCCATTGTGTTCTTTTGGGCCACCACCACTCCCAGCTTTCTGTCCTCCTTTCCTTCTTAAAACATTTTTTGAAATGCCGGGCGTGGTGGCTCACGCCTGTCATCCCAGCACTCGGGAGGCAGAGATGGGAGGATTGCTGAGTTTGCGGCGGCTTGCCTGGGCACCACAGTGAGCTCAGGGCCAGCCTGAACTACAAGGGGAGACCCTGTCTCAAAAAGCAAAAAAACCAAAAAACACAAAAAAACATTTTTTGAGACAAAGCCTTGCTATATAGCTCAGGTTGGCCTTGACCTTACTGTGCTCCCAGGCTTGGCCTTGAGCAGGCAGTGACCCTCCTGCCTCGCCCTCCTACGATAGGAGGCACATGCCACCATACCTGCCTTCCCTTCTTCCTTTCAGGGGTTTATATCCACTTTGGGTTTATTTTTCTTTCCCACAATAGCATCTGGAAGTTGTGTGAGGAAGACCAAGCAGTCACTGTCTGTCTGTGTAGACAGAGACTCCTGGGCCCTGGGTCTGGGCTGTCTCCGCCAAGGACCCGTGCAGTGACCTACACCACAAGACTTCTGGATCAGAGCCCAGAGAACGGAAGGACCACGCGCCAGGGGGGTGCGGGTAACCCCTGCAGAGAGGCTACCTGGATGTCCCGGCTCAGCAGCTTCTGGGTGAGAGTCTTGAGGGACATGGTGGTGTTCTCCGGGCAGCCGGCCCTGCGGTTGAGGAGGGGGATCTGGGAGGTGTCTCTGGTGAGGGGCTTGGGGTGAAAGTACTGCAGGGCTTTGAAGTCGTTGTGGATGGCATGTCCGACCACGACCTTCCCGGCCAGGATCTTCAGGATCTAGAATGGGGTGGGTGGTCAGTCAGAAGGGCCTGGACCCTGAAGGCTCCACACCACTGGCTGCTGGCTTCTCTGCACAAATCCCTTCCTCCCTCACCCTCAAAATGCCCCCTACAGCACGTTTTCTCTCCCCTGAAGTCTACTTCCGCTGCCCAGGTAGAAAAAGGTCATCTCCACATGCAATCTTATTCCTTGCTTCTGCACTGACAACAGCTCACTTTTTTTTTTTTGTGAGGCTGGTGAAATTGAACCCAGAAAGCACTGAGTTACACCCCAAACTTTTAAAACTTCGAGACAAAGCTAGGTGTGGAGGCACATGCTGTAATCCCAGCACTCAGGAGTCTGAGGCTGAGGTAGGAGGATCACTGTGAGTTTGAGGCCAGCCTGAGCTATGTTGTGAATCTGTACTACATAGGGAGACCCCGTCTCAAAAACAAAAACAAAAAAATATTTGAGACAGAGTTTTACCAAGCTGCCCAAACCAGCCTGGAAGTGGCATCCTCCTGTCTCAGCCTCCTGAGTACCTAGGATTAGAGGTGAGTGCCACAATTCCCAGCTACTCGTTACCTTATTCATTTCTACCCTAATGGTGAATTAATTTCCCTTTTATCCTAAATTGAACTTGCACATAAAATGTTGGTATAACTGCCACATCTGGTGGTACACTCCTGTAATTCCAGCACTCAGGAGGCTGAGGTTGAAGGATTGAGTTCAAGGACAACCTGAGCTATAGTAATCCCTCATCTAAAAAACAAAAGAGCCTGCCAGGCATGATGGCGCATGCCTGTAATCCTAGCACTCAGGAGGCTGAGGCAGGATGATTGCTGTAAGTGTGAGGCCAGCCTGGACTACATAGTGAGTTTGAATTACACAGTGAAACTTTATATCAAACACTCACTTAGTAGCCCAAGTTGGCCTCAAATTTGCAGCAGTCTCCTGCCTCTGCCTCCCAAGTGCTGGATTACGAGCTTGCACCACCAACCTGGCTTCCAGTTCAATTCTGACTTGCGACTTTTAAGTCCTTTGTCATCTTGCTGGCCTTAGACTTGTGGCTAGAGGTAGCAGAAGCCCCAGGTGCGATGCACCTCGATGTGTGTGGTGACTGCTGGGGAAGAGCGTCTTGGTTTTCATCAGGCTCTCATAGAACTCCAAGTCACAGGAGACCAAGTCACTTCAAGACTAAAGCTGAAGGGGACCTTATGCTAGCCTTGGAGCCAAAGAGCGTGTCGCCGTTTCAGGATCTAGCGCAAGAGGACTACAGTGAGTTCAAAGAACACATCATGGGCCCCGAAGGCTGGCTGCTCCTGAAGAGGTGCCCCTCAAAGGCCGTGCGCAAAGCGAAGTCCTGCATGGTGTCCCAACAGGATGGCTCAGAGAGGCCAGCTACTTTGTAACCCTGGCAGTCACCAGGCAGGTGCCTTCTGACGGGAACCAGACGCACCCCAATCAACCCATATGTGCAGCTGCCCCTGACTGGACCTGCAACTCACCATCCATCAACACTATGATTTCATGACTCACTTCGGCCTTGAGCAACCTCCTGTCTCAAACCCATCCCATCTTCTGCCTCTCCCAAGCCTTGTTCAGCTGTCCCGTGTTTGGGATGTCCTTCCACTCGTGTCTGACAATCAGCTGCTTCCACTGACCTATGCCCTGTTCTGGCCTAGGAGGAATTACTGAAATGGAGAACACTCAAGAGAAAGCAGTGCAGACATAAAATGCCAAGATGTGGACCAAGGGCGCCCTCTGGTGGCCTCTCCCAAACCAGCAGGGTCTCCTCGCTCCCTTTCCTTCACCGTTTTAGAGCCCAGCTTCCTTTTCCCCCGGTGCAGAGGGACTGGAGATGTAGTTCAATGGTTCCGGCGTCTGCCTTGCAAGCACAAGGTCCCAAGCTTGATCCTGGAAACCACATACCACAATGCCCAGCACTTGGGAGGCAGATGCAGGAGGATTGCTGTGAGTCTGAGGCTTGCCTAGACCACTTGGTGAGCTCAGGGCCAGCCTGAACTACAAGATGCTGTCTCAAAACAAAAACACAAAAGAAAACAAAACCCTCTCCAATGGAGGGCTACAACAGGTGAGCTCAGTAAGACCCCACCGTGCCAACCCTTTGTCTTTTGTGTCCTCAAACTTGGAGGTAACACACCATGTTTGTCGCCTGTCCCTTGGAGAAGGCAGGTGCCAGGACCACTGCACTACAGTCGGGTCATGTTGCCAAATCTTTTCAGAGATTTTGAGGATGCAAACAGCCAGCTGTGACAGGCATGACATAGATCCCAAACCTCTGCTATAACAGGTTTTCACATCAAGGCCTTTTTTGATGCTCATGCAGGTGTGAGCCACCACGCCCAGCATCGTGCTATGTGGTTACTGGGACCTGAACTCAGGACCTTGAGCTCGTAAGGCAGACACCAGAACCACTGAGCTAAATCCCTAGCCTGCCACAGTAAATTTTGATGAATGAAAACTGTTTTACCGCCTAACTGTACTGTCATCATTCATTTTGAGAAAAAGACCGGGCGTGGTGGCTCACACCTGTAATCCTAGCACTAGGGAGGCAGAGGCAGGAGGATTGCTGAGTTCCAGGCTTGCCTGGACTACATAGAGAGATCAGGGCCAGCCTGAACTACAAAGCAAGACCCTGTCTCAAAAAAAAGAGAAAAGGTCTCATGTATGCCAGGCTGGCCCTGAACTCAAAGTCTTCCTGCCTCAGGCGCCTTTACTGTTGAGATTACAGGTGTGTAACACCTTGACACGCACTTTCACCACTTTGCCCTTCCAGGAGGCCTTAATCATCTGATATTCTGCTTCTCCATCATCTTTTGACATCCCAGGATGTGCCTTCTGTCGTAAAATCTCTCTATTTCCAGGGATTTAGCTCAGTGGTTCTGGAGTCTGCCCTGCAAGCGCAAGGTCTCAACTTCAATCCCTGTACCACATTATCATAATACTGGGCATGGTGACTCATGCCCACCAACAATCAGTACCACCACAGTGCCTGGCATGGTGGCTCACGCCTGTAATCCCAGCACTCAGGAGGCAGAGGCAGGAAGATTGCTGAGTTCAAGGCTTGCCTGGGCTACACAGCGAGCTCAGGGCCAGCCTGAACTACAAAGTGAGACCCTGTCTCAAAAACACAAAACAAAATAGGGCCGGAGGGTTAGCTCAGTGGTTCCGGCACCTGCCTCGCAAGCGCAAGGTCCTGAGTTCGATCCCCGGTAACCACATATAATGCTGGGCGTGGAGACATGCCCAACAATCAACGCCGCATACCACAATGCTGGACGTGGTGGCTCTCACGCCTGTAATCCCAGCACTTGAGAGGCAGAGACAGGAGGATTGCTGAGTTCGCGGTGGCTTGCCTGGGCACCATAGTGAGCTCAGGGCCAGCCTGAACTACAAAGCGAGACCCTGTCTCAAAAAGCAAAAAAAAAAAAAAACCCACAAAACAAAACAAAAAATCTAATTCTCTGTCTAGCTCTGTCACTGTCATCCTCATGCTGCATGCTCCTTACCTGGCTGCGTGCAGTCTTGAAGGGTGTGGCTTTCACCATGTGATGCTTTCGGATACCGCTCCACCTAGTCCGATAGTCCACGATGGGGCAGGGGGGCAGGATGTACTCGTCATAAAGCACGTCTCCGTCATAGCTGACGATGCTACACCGAGCCAAGGAGCTAACATGCCCCTTAGGTCCTGTGCCCACCATCTCACAGTCAATCGCCACCATCTTCCCTGGTTTCCCTGAAGCTCCAGAGCACACACTCTGTGAGTGTGTCTGGGTGGGATTCTGTGCAGCACTCTTCTCAGGGGGCTTTTTCTGAGGGGGCTTCTTCTGGGAGCGAGCTGGGTGGCTCTTAACCTTTGGAAGGGCACTCTGGAACTCCCCCAGCAAATCTACTTTACCCACAGCAGAGTCAGTCTTCTTTGAAGGAGCTGGGGTCAGCCAAGACACTGTAGCTTTCTTGTCCAGGGACTGCTCCGTCCCATTGCTACAGGCAGCTATCTTCTTTTTTTGGTGAGGATGGATCTTTCCAGTGCCATCAACTCTCGGAGTTTCCCCTTTCTTTGTAGGATCTGAGTGTGGCTTGGGCACCTTATTAGGACGCTGATTTTTTTTGTTCAGAAAGCCCCTCTGTTCCAAGAACCGTCGCCTCCTGACAAAATTTTGATGCTTGGTATTTCCTTCTAATGACTTTTTGGGAGGGCATTCCGCAAAATCCAGATTCAGGAGTAAAGTAGACATGAGAGCAGCAAACAGTGAGGATGTAGGTGGTTCACGGACGACAGAAGGATATGGTTCTCATTCTCTGAGTCCCTTCTAACATGTAGAGCTCCACAGAAAACCCTTAGGAGGAAAGTGGGTAATTGTACCCACAGGCCTGGGGAGAAATGAGATAAAAGCCATTTCTGTAGGATTTAAGGCTAGGTGGACATCAAAACAACCTGCCTGATAGGGAAATGAAATGATGCATACAGGGGTAAAATAAGATCTGGATTTTAGCCAAGCCCCACAGTTCACCAGCTGTATGGACTTTGGAAGATCATTCTCCTTTCCCGGCCTCTGTCTCAATTACAAAATGAAGAAGCTGGAGATGTAGTTCAGTAGGACTGCGTGTGTGTACCATGAGTAATGACGGTCCTGGGTTCCATCACTGACACACACACACAACACACACACACACACAAAAGAGCCAGGTGTAGGGGCACATGCCTGTAATGCCAACACTGTAGGAAGCTGAGGCAGGAGAACTGCAAGTTCAAAGCCAGCCTAGTGAGACCCTGTCTCAAATAAGAAAAAGGATGCTGGGAAGTAGAATGGTGCAAAGGTTGCAGTTCAATCCCAGTTCTGCCCCTCAAAATCCGCGGGGATGTGAGGCCTGGTGGACCCACCGAGTTCCATTCTTGTAAGGTCAGGAAACCAGAAGGGGTGACCTGGCACCTGCCTACAGTGGGAATGCCCAAGTGAGCTTCACAGCATGAAAGGTACAAAACAGATGACATCTATGGCGAGGACCCCAAGAATGGGACACAATCCAGGCACCCCTCTCGCTCGGCTCCGCGCGATTTGTGGGGGGCAACTGCCACATGCTCCTCCCCCAAGTCCTCCCAAGCAAGGACCTTTGACATCACCTACCAGAGGCGCGAAGTGAGAGAGATCGGAAATCGAGGTGGCCCACTTCGCAGCACACTTTCGGACAGTCCTCGCGGTGAGGCTCGACCCCACTACGAACGGAAGCGCTCCGAGCCGGATGCGGAAACCGGGGCGCGCCGCCGGGCCCCGAGCCCGCAGGCCCGCGGGTGGGAACGTGCCGGGGGTCGGCGCGTACGCGCCCGAAGCGCCCCTACTTCCGGGAGCGAGGCCAAGGACTCAGAGTGAGCGAGGACCGGCGGCGGCGGCGGCGGCGGCGGCGGCTGGGGCCCGGGAGGTGTGGGTGGGGACGAGGACGGGACGCGCTCCCCGGCCCCTCTAGCCCCGTGAAGGTACAACTCGAAGGTAGGGTAGGCCAGGAGAAGCCGGAACTGCAGAGGGCCGGCCCTGGCCCCACTTCCGGCAGAGGAGGCCACTGAGAGAGGAGGCGGAGTAGGAGGTTGGCCCGCTCAGTCACAACCCGCGCCGCCGCGCGCCTCTGTGACGTCACTGCGCTGGCTCTTGGCCCACGTGACTCGGACGTAGCACCTGCGGGGCGAAGCCGTCTGGGTTTGTGACAAACCAGGCGGCAGGCACGCGTGCTACGGTATTTTCACCTGGGGTATGGTTTCCTGGGAAGGCAGCCTCAGAAACCAGGCTCAGAACTCTTCCCGTTCGTCTGGCGGAGCCGAGTCCAACCAGGGTCCTAGTCCTGCGTGGTACTTAACCCTGGATCCCAGCTCTCTGTGTCCTCGCTCCCCGCGCCACTTGCCAGACTCGGGATGCCGGGCGTGTCCGCCCGGGACCTCTCCCTCGAGGAGCGGATGCAGCTAGCTGCGAACCTCACCCGTGTCCTGGCACTGTACCGTTCCATCCTGGACGCCTACATCATCGTGAGGCCACAGGGTCGTGGGCGGGCTGCTTCCGCTTGGGTGGTTGTCTGGGTGCCTGTGACAGGGAATTTACGTTTGATCTTTTTTCTGCCGAGTTTTAAGTCATTGCAGAAGGTTAAGACGGGGATGATTCTCTCCCATTTACCTCTGTTAGGTTGCTTTCTAACCTTTTCAGAACCCAAGGTGAAAGCATAGATTTCTTCTTGTTTGGGTTTTTGAGACAGTCTCACTATGCAGTCCAGCCTGGCCTTGAATTCAGTGTGCAGCTCAAGTTGGTCTGGAACTCGGATTATCTTTCTGCCTCAGTTTTCCAACCGCTGGGAGTACAGGCTTGCACCTCCACACGGGGCCAAAGCATGAACTTTTGAGCCGTGCTATAGATAACATCGAACTCTCGAGGTGTTCCAGGAACGTGTGTCCATGCATTTTAGCTCGCTTTGTTGCATTGTGGACTGTTGGCCTTTAGAGTCAGTGGGACTAAATCTCGCCTCCTCCACTGTGTTAATATTAGGGTATTCCCGCCGGGCGTGGTGGCTCACGCCTGTCATCCCAGCATTTGGGAGGCAGAGACAGGTGGATTGCTGAGTTCGAGGCTTGCCTGGGCTCCATAGTGAGCTCAGGGCCAGCCTGAGCTACAAAGCGAGACCCTGTCTCAAAACAAACAAACAAACAAAAATATTAGGGTATTCCCCCCTCTTCATTCCAATCCCAGGCATCAGCTATAAAATGGATCCCTATCTGAAGGAAGATGGCTAAAAATAAATGAGATGTATAAGTGGCTGAATTATTGAGGTTTAATTATTGTGAATGAAGTATTCAGATGCCAAACCCAGAACACATCTTTGATTCAGCTCTTGATTCCATTCATCCGCAGTCCAATCCTTCAAGTTCTCTTGGCTTTACCTTGCTACTAGACCCCAAATTCATTTATCTTCATCTCCATTGCTACCTCCTTGGGCCAGGCCTGAACTACTCACTCTGTTTTGTTTTGTTTTTTTAGTTTTTGCATTATTCAGTAAACTTTATTGGTACATTATATACACAGCTGACAGTCACACACAACATTGGGGAATTTGTACCAATATGTGACACAGGTCAATTCTCATTTTTACCCACATCCCTGTCCACCCACTCCCTCCGCACCCCCTATATACATACTCTTTTATTTTTTTCCGAGTCATATTTATTCCTTCCCCTCATTACGTTCCCACACCAAATTCCTTTTGGATATTTTCCATGCTACAAAAACTATTATACATTCTAGAGCTCCTTTACCTCTGCAGGGGCATATCTGTTCTATTTATTTCACTTATTAGTGTGTCCTCCAGGTGTCTCCATTTGGACATAAATGAATGAATCTTATCGTTCTTTATGGTAGAGTAATACTCCATTTTTTAAAAAGCCACATCTTTATCCAGTCTCCATTGATGGGTCACTTTCTGTTTATTAATCGTTGCTCCTAAGCAGCATTTCTCTGAGCAGCCAGATTGAAATCTTTCCAGCATAAGTTTTATCACCTCATCAGGGCCTTCCAATGCTTCCTAGGTACTTAGATGAAACATTGACTCCTTACGTTTTATGTACGTAACCCAACATTAGAACAGCTCTGCCACTTCTTCACCCACATCAAATTTCATGTTCACAGCAGCATGATTTCTGACCCACAAATAATATGGAGGCATCTGGGCCTTTGCATTTACTGATCTCTCTGGAAATACTCTTTCACCACTGCAAGGCAATAAATAAATCGAGGATTTGGATGAAATAGATATCACATCCTGGCTCTTCTGTTTTTGAATTGGGTAGGTTATTCAATTATCTTAGTTTCGTCTGTAAAAGGAGGGAAAACCTACCTCATAGAGTTGTGTTTTTTTTTTTTTTTTTTTTTTGAGACAGGGTCTCGCTTTGTAGTTCAGGCTGGCCCCGAGCTCACTATGTAGCCCAGGTTGAACTCAGCAATCGTCCTGCCTCTGCCTCCCGAGTGCTGGGATGACAGGTGTGAGCCACCATACCCGGCTCACAGAGTTTTTTCTTAAAGAGTTGTTTATTTAGTGTGTTCATATGTGCCAGATGTTTACAACAGTGCCTGGCACAGAAAGTATTGTGTATTTGCCATTGCTTGTATTTTCTGTGTATGGGGGGATACTAAAAACTAACTGAAGACTTTCATGCTCAGCTACATCCCTCCTGCTTTTCGTCTAATTTATGCATTTATGATTTTTATTTTTATTAGTATGTATGGTGGACAGTGCATAATGATTAATTTATGAGGAGTTGGTATATGTACATACCTTAATTCTTTTTACTCCATCCCTCCCTCTCCTTTCATCTCTCAGTCCCCTTCCCATTTACAACAGGTATCTTCTTGGGGCCGGAGATTTAGCTCGGTGGTTCTGGTGCCTGCCTAGCAAGCACAAGGTCCCTGGTTTGATCCCCGGTAACTATATATGACAATACTGAGCATGGTGACTCACGCCCACCAGCAATCAGTACCACACACCACAATGCCGGGCGTGGTGGCTCACGCCTGTCATCCCAGCACTCGGGAGGCAGAGGCAGGACGATTGCTGAGTTCAAGGCTTGCCTGGGCTACATAATGAGCTCAGGGCCAGCCTGACCTACACAGCAAGACCCTGTCTCAAAAAACAAAACAAAACACGTATATGTGTTTGTGTGTGTGTGTGGTGTGTCACCTAAAGTGGCAGGTTACAAAATGGTAATGTGCTAATACTGTGTGTCAGTCGCTGTGGCGGTGTGAGGGATGCATGTATGAAGAGAGTGTCGCACA
This sequence comes from Thryonomys swinderianus, assembly GCA_004025085.1. Lineage (NCBI taxonomy): Eukaryota > Metazoa > Chordata > Mammalia > Rodentia > Thryonomyidae > Thryonomys > Thryonomys swinderianus. Next base: position 10,610 of record PVIC010050898.1, read on the forward strand.
CCCGGAGTCCCAGCTGCTGCAGACGCGAAGGCAGGAATATCTGAGTTTGAGCCAACCGAGGGACACTTACACCCCATCCCCCAAAGTGGAGAGAACTGACAGGGAATTGTTAAGTGCAGGTTTGCCCGCTGGAGGACCAGGAGATGGAGTGGGGAAAGTGGGCCCGGGGGCAGGTAGCGCCCTGCTGATGGCACCTCCATTTCTGCTGCAGGAGTTTTTCACAGACAACCTGTGGGACACGCTCCCTTGCTTGTGGCAGAGAGCGCTGGATGGACTAGAGCCACCCGAGCTGGCTTCACAGCTGCTGGGGATGCCGGGAGAGAGGGAGCTCAGGTATGGTGGGAGGGGCCCTGCAGAGGCTCTGCTCAGGTTTCCTAAGATCTTCTGGGCTGCCTTAGGAGCTGGTAAACTCGAGACACGACAGATCTACTCACTGTCGGCTGGGCCCGCTTTGCTCAGGTACAGGTCGGTGTGGCCACTATCCCTCCTGGCCCTGAAGTCCACAGCCTACGCCCTGAGTTTTAGCCGGACACCCAGCTTTCAGACCCCCTCTGAGTTCCTGGAGAACCCCAGCCAGAGCTCCAGGCTGACAGCTCCCTTCCGGAAACACGTCAGGCCCAAGAAGCAGCATGAGATCCGCAGGCTGGGAGAGGTGAGGAGACGCTAGTGTGTGAACAGTGCCCGGGAACCCAGGGCCTTCAGCTGGGGGCTGGAAAGCTGTGGGCTCTGCACTCTGTGTGCAGGACCAGAGGCCCTAGAAGGTTCTCTTCAGCACACTAACTCTACCTGGACGCCGAGTGGCTTTTCCTCCGTCCTTTGCCAGATCGCTTGGCAACTGTGTTGAATCACCCTCGTTCCCTACCTCACGTCTCTGCGGTCTGCTTTGGGCTTCACAGTGGGCTCCTGTTCTGCGGCAGAGACTCAGTCACTAACCCGAGTGGCTGGCGTGGGGGGCCCTCGCCCTCACCTTCCACGCTGGGTTCCAGACCTCTCTGTCTTTCCCAGCTCCCTCTGTGCATCTCCCTTTGCCATCTTTGGCTCCTCTGCCCCCCTTGTGGGTATCAGCTCCAGGAGTGAAGAGCCAGTGGCCAGGAGACCTTTGCTCCCTCCTCTTTCAGTTGGTGAAGAAGCTGAGTAACCTCACTGGCTGCACTCAGGTTGTGGACGTGGGCTCGGGCCAGGTAAGCCAGACCCCTAGTGTGCTGTCTGTGTGGGCCACGAGGTAAAACTACCAGAAGGCAGGTGTCAGGCCTCAGGCCCAGGGAGGCAGGTGCTGAGAAGAGGTGGAAACAGGCAGGGGAGTGTCCCTGGGGACCCAGCTGTCCAGGGGCTGGCAGGGTGGGTACTGTGGACAGCGGCCTGAACAGGGATGACCCTGTCCCTCCTATAACTTCAGGGTCACCTTTCCCGCTTCATGTCTCTGGGGCTGGGGCTGACGGTGAAGAGCATTGAAGGGGACCAGCGGCTGGTGGAGCGAGCGCAGCGCCTGGACCAGGAGCTCCTGCAGGCCCTGGGAAAGAAAAGGAGCCCGCAGGTAGGCCAGCCCCTTGGGAGCAGCGTCTCCTGCTGGGCGCCTGCTCTCCTGTTTCTCAGCCTCAGGTGCTGTGGTCCCTGCTTCTGTAGCTTCTCCCCCAGGGTCCTCCTTCCCGAAAGCCTTCCACACCCAAGGCACTGAGTTCCAGAATGCTTTCCACACAGATGTGTTCTTTTCATGATATCCTATGAAGGGGCCAGTCAGGTATTATCGTAATCGTCATTGGCTGGGCGCACACCTGTAACCCCAGCACTTAAGAGACTGAGGCAGGAGGATCGTCTCCAGTTCAAGGCCAGCCTGGACTATATAGTGAGGTCAAGGCCAGCCCGGATTACATAGAGAGACCCTATGTCAAAAAACAAAACATCAGAGCCAGGCATGGTGGCTCACACCTGTCATCCCAGCACTCAGGAGGCAGAGACAGGAGGATTGCTGAGTTCGAAGCTTGCCTGGGCTACAGAGTGAGCTCAGAGCCAGCCCGAACTATAAAGTGAGACCCTGTCTCAAAAAAAAAAAAAAA
>PVIC010050899.1:0-12652 GCA_004025085.1 Thryonomys swinderianus
TCGCTTTGTAGTTCAGGCTGGCCCTGAGCTCACTATGGTGCCCAGGCAAGCTGCCGCGAACTCAGCAATCCTCCTGTCTCTGCCTCCCGAGTGCTGGGATGACAGGCGTGAGCCACCACGTCCGGCATTGTGGTATGCGGTATTGATTGTTGGTGGGCATGTCTCCATGCCCAGCATTATATGTGGTTACCGGGGATCGAACTCAGGACCTTGCGCTTGCGAGGCAGGCGCCAGAACCACTGAGCTAACCCTCCGGCCCTGCACCACTCTTTTTAACTTCACAAGCAACCTATGAGGAAAGTATGATTACTTTCCTCTTACTGTGTGGGGAAACTGAGGCTCCTGGTTGCAGTAACCTGGCCAGTATCAATAGCAGGCACGTTCTTTGGGCCTTTAGTCTGCTGTATCCTTCTGACATGGAGAGAGTGAGAGACACAGGCGGAGGAATGTGATGCTGGTTCTTCCCGCAGGTCCTCCCAGCCCAGCTGTCCGGCCTTCATCACCCTCAAGCTGAGCCCGCTGCGGGACCGCCTTGTGGTGTCAGAGTGCCAGCTCACCCACTCGCACCCAGCCTGTCCACGTGAGTTTGCCTACCACTTCCGCCCAGGCCACCTGCTGGCCAACGCGTGCCTGCCCGTGCGCATCACCAATCGGATCTCGAAGCAGTTTGTGGCCCCGGATGACGTGCGCCGCCTGCTGTCCCGCTGCAAGGGCCCTGACCACGGTGTCCTGGATGCTCTGCACGTGCTGGAGGGGCTCTTCCGCACTGACCCCGAGGCCAAGGTAAGGTCTCAGGGAAGGTAGGAGACTAGCAGCCCATTCACTGATTTCTCCGAGGGAATTCCTGACTCATCACTCGTCCCTCTGCCTACGCATCCCTTCATTTTTCCCCTCATTCGTTCTTCGTTCCTCTCTACACTAGCCATCTGCTGAGGCCTTGGAGGGTACAGTGAACAAGACACATGGCCGCCGGTGCTGACCGCCCAGTGGCACTTACAGCTCTGAGGCAGTGTTGGCTCTGCGTGGATGAACTATTGAGTTCTTCAAATGCAGCCAGTGCCATGAGAATCTGGAGTTCCTTTATTTTAATAAACTGAATTTTAAGTGGTCACATCTGGCCATCAGCTGCCTTAACGGAGTTCACTGCTGGCGCCATCTGCAGTTACACAGTGGCAAAGCTCAGCTTTGAGCCCACAGTCTGGATCTGGGCCTGTTGTCTTCACAGCTGTGCTGTGCATTTCCAGCCATCAGAAGGGTTAGGCCCCCACCCCCATCAGTTTGCTGTTCTATAAGTCTGGAACCCTCACACATGCTCTGTTTCTTTCCCTAGTTGCCACCAAGTTCCTGTTGCTCACTGAATAAGTGAGCCTCGGTTGCTCTTTCCCGGAAGCACCCACTGGAAGGCTGCTCCCGAGCGACGCAGCTCGTTCATAAACAAGCTGCTGAGGACAGGGACTGGCCCTGAACCTCCATGGTGGGCACTCGCTTCGCACCTAGGCTAAGCCCGGGCTACTTCCTGGCTCTGCATCATGGCCACCTTCAGACTCTTACAAAACAGGAAGGGGAGGCTCTAAAAAACCAAGAGCTGGCCACTGAAAGGTTATCCTTCCTTCCTTCCTTCCTTCCTTCCTTCTTTTCTTCCTTTCCCCTTCCTTCCTTCTTTCCTCCCTCCCTCCCTTCCTTCCTTTCCTTCTTTCCTTTCTTTTTTTTTTTTTTTTTTTTTTGAGACAGGGTCTCGCTTTGTAGTTAAGGCTGGCTCTGAGCTCACTATGTAGTCCAGGCAAGCCTTGAACTCAGCAATCCTCCTGTCTCTGCCTCCGAGTGCTGGGATTACAGGCCCGGCTCCTTCTTTCCTTTCTTCCTTCCTTTCCCCTTCCTTCCTTCTTTCCTCCCTTCCTTCCTTCCTTGGTGTGTGTATATGTGTGTGTGTCTTCCTTCCTTTCTCTTCTCTCTTTTTTTCTTTCTTTGGTTTTTTGAGACAAGGTCTTGCTATGTAGTCAAGCTGGCCTTGACCTCAGTGTGTAACCCAGGCTACTCTTTTTTTTTTTTTTTTTTTTGAGACAGAGTCTCACTTTGTTCAGGCTGGCCTTGAGCTCACTATGTAGCCCAGGCAAGCCTCAAACTCAGCAATCCTCCTGCCTCTGCCTCCCAAGTGCTGGGATTACAGGCATGAGCCACCACGCCCGGCAACCCAGGCTACTCTTAAACTTGTGGTGATCCTCCTGCCTCGGCCTCCCAAGTGCTGGCATTACAAGTGTACTCCATCACACCTGGTAGGTTACCCCTTTATAAAAACATTAGGTGTTTAATTTCTGAATAGATAACATAGTCGCATTTTCCTGAAATCAGACTGTGTAATGTAAAAGTCCCTTTGCAGCCCCTGTGCCCCAACACTTTTCCTCAGAGGTTACATCTGCCATCAGTTGCTTATATATCTTAAATAATTTTCTATTCTACTGCCCCATAGTGCCCAGTGGAACTTTTTGCAGTGGTAGAATGTCACATGTGCTGTCCAGCTGCGTAGCCTCACTGATCACTTAAAATGTGGGTAGTCGGACTTGATAGACTGGATTCTTATACTTTTAAGTCATTGAAAACTCCATGGCCCCATGGGGCTAGTGGTATCTGCATTGGACCCCATGATGCTATGTATACACAGGTCACTTTGCATTTCCTCTGTCTTTCACCCAATTTCCTCTGGCCCACACCACCCCACTCAGTGTATTCTACACTGATTTGCATCTTGCTTTAATATGAGCAGGGGTGCCAAAGGTCAGGAACCATCTTTCAGACTGGTTCCTCTGGGCCCATTCGGGTCTCCCTGAGGAAACTCCTTCTCCGGCCTGGAGGGCAAAGGTGGGGAAAGATGGCCGGGAAGCTTATGCATCACTTCGGTGTACAAAGAAGGTACACTTAGGCCAGCTTGAGGTCGAAGCCCTTCTCAGTCGCCCCTAGATGGGCCTGGTGTCCCCGAGGCCAGGACCTCGTTCTGCAGAAGGAGAGTCCAGTCGCAGGGGGAACCACCAGGGAAAGCGAGGAAGGGACCCTTGGCATCTGGCGCCCACGCGGCTCCGCGCTGCCTGGATCACCGGGCCTGCGAGACCTCCACTCTTGGTCCTTAGCTCTCCCCAGGTGCTGCTTTAGTGCCCGTGAGTTCCTGTGGCATGGAGCGAGGTAAGGGTTGCTTGGTCACCTGCTTTCCAGCGTTTTAGACCTGTCATGTTTCCCATTTCTCCTCTCTTTAGAGAGCAGAATGAAGCCATTTTCTCCCTGTGTGACTGAGGCTCAGGAGAAAGTGAAATTAAAGAGGTGTTTTCAGTATGCTGCCTTTGCAGTTTCCCACCAGCTATTTCACTTATAAGATCTATCAGAGTCCTATTTTTTAATATAGTAGAAATACAAGACCATGCTAACCACAGATAGTATGCCCTTTGCTTCCCAGCTGTCTTCAGATGGAGAGTGTATTGGCCTCACATTTCTGTAACAAAATACCCCAAGCCGTCGACTTTTCAATGCTGCTTGGTTCTCAAAGAACCAGGCTGTTTCGGCTGATGGGGTCCTTGCTCTTGAGCAACCCAGCACCGCAGGACCATTGAGGCCTCAGCTGTGATCAGACATAAAATGCAGTCATGTTTCTGAATGCCACCGCTGGCTCTAGGGCAAGGTAGCATTGAGCCCCCAACAGCTGAAGTCATAGTTTAACTATGGAATGATTCCCCCCAAATTTACATAGAATGGTTCTTGACACCCAGTCCCTCAGAGGTAGGAGAAATGAGCATTCAGTTTCTAGGAGGAGAAATTGGAGAACACAGGGTTTATGGAGGAAATGGAGGCCCTGGGCAGTTAGGTCAAGCAGGCAGCAGAGATGCAACTCAAATCTGGACGCTTGGTCTCCACAGTCTGCTCTTTATCACCCGAGCTGTGGCCCTTTGGCCCATGGGAAACCATGGTGTGGTGTGAGGGGGGTCTCGTCGAAACAGATTGCTGGGTCCTGCTCCCGATTTCAATCCCAGCACAACTGGGGTGGCACCAAGAGCTGGGATGGTTCATTCACGCTGACGTAGCTGAATCATTGTCCAGATGCCCTCGGCACATGAGGGAGTGAATACTCATGTCCAGCAGGGAAACCAGGCTCAGAGACGCTAAAAGTATCATGTGTGCAAGTGTTACACTGCTCCTAGCCTCATCCCGGACCCAGGCAGTTAGTGGGGAACAGAGACCCCGTATTCGATCCTGTCCCCGCACTGCCTCCTGCTGGTCCAAAGAGTAAAAGCGGATATAAGCTGAAGTGCCTGGATTCCGGTTTCTCCAGAGCGAGAAGCAGAGCAGGGCAAGGTGACTGGCATCCCCTAAACTTTCTCCCTTCACTGCCCCCGCCCGCAGGTGAGGCTGGTGTTCGTGGAGGACCAAGCGATGGTGGAGACTGTGTTCTTCCTGACATCTCGCACCAGGGCACTACTGCGGCGCTTCCCACGCATACTCCTGGTGGACCGGCTGCCGGGGCTGCAGGGCACGCTGGACCTGCTGGCCGTGCTGTGCGTGGACGGCGCGGGCCGTGCACGCCAGGCCGCCTGTTGCGTGGCTCGCCCAGGCACTCCGAGCCTCCTGCGCTTCGTGCTGGTCTCGTTGCTGCAGAGCGCACCGGACGTCAAAGGCCGTGTGCGCTGCCTCACGGCGGGGCCGGAAGTGGCGGCGCAGGTCCGGGCCGTGCGCCAGTTGCTGCCACGGGCGCGCGTGCAGATCTGCCGCGTGCAGGGCCTAGAGACGCTCTTCAGCAAGGCGCAGGAGCTGGGGGGTGCCACCCGCGAGGACCCAGGCCTGTGGCCGCTCCTGTGCCGCCTGGCCGGCGCGTCATCCTATGCCGCCTACGCTGAGGCGCTGGCCGAGCTGCGCGCCCAGGGCCCGGACGCCTTCGTCAAGTACTTTAACCACAACTGGGCGCCCCGCCAAAACATGTGGGTGCGTTTCCGTGCCTTCGAGGCGTCCGAAGACCTAGACGCCTGCGCCCTGGTGCATGGCCACCGCAGGCGACTGCTGAGCCGCCTCAGCCCATCGCACAGCGTGGCGCAGTGCCTTCGGGACCTGGTGGCCATGCAGTGGGCCGACGCAGCCGGGGAGGCAGCCTCCGAGGGTGCGGATGGCCGAGGGGTATGGCTGGACTGCGAGCTCAGGAGTGAGGCCCAGGTAGAGGGCGGGAGGGGCCTGGAGGCCACTGACAAGGGAGAGGCGCAGCCAGAAAGAGAAAAGGGGAGGGGTTTGCAGGTGAGAGGGTGGCCAGGGGTCCACTTGGAGAGCCAGAAGCTGAAGGTGCTGGACGGGAGGGTCTGGGGAGGGCCTGAGGTCAGAGACTGGCGGGGAGCCCACCCGGAGGGCGGAAGCTTCAGGGTCCTGGAGATCACGGACCAGAGGGGCCCTCAGTTTGAATCGGAGAGAACTGGGAGCTGGGAAGGAAGTCTCTGGCGGGGAGTCCAGCTGCAGGATGAAAGGGCCAGTGCACTGAGGCTCCGGGACTGGAAGAGGCCTGAGGTGGAAACGGAGAAGGGGCGAGGGGTCGCTACCAGGAACTGGCGAGAGATCCCTTTGGAGAAGCCCTTGGAGTTGGTCCCTAAGAATGGAGAGCAAAGGGGGTCACAGTGGGCAGGAGAGGGACGGAGAGGCGTGGAGGTCCCAGAGGATAGGGAGGGTCGGTCGGGGTCTAAAAGGAGACGGGGCCTGGAGGACCTGGTTGTAGTCGAGCTGAGAGACACCAGGGTTACCGGCATGGCGGACAGAGACCGAGGGGGAGCCCGGCCTGTGGGCTCCAAGGGCAGAGCAGGACCAGGGACGGAGCGGGGGGACTTGGGAGAGAGGCGTCCAGGGCTGCCCTGCGGAGCCACGTGTGCTGCCCCCAGGGGTGCTGCACTGGAAGGCAGCCCCGAGTGGGCTGTGGTGAGGAATGGGGCCTGGGCTGCAGGGGGAGCCCCACGGGAGAGGGCGGAAGGGGAAGTTCCAAGGGAACCCAAGAGGCTCTGCTGCTCCTCCGGGGAGGAAGAGAGAGACTGGGAGCCGCTGGCCAAATTCCGGGCTGCCTGTGGGCCAGAGCTGGCCGACCTGGTGGCCGAGGAGCTGGCCTTCGCCAGGCAGCATGGCACCCGGGGCTTCCACTGGACTGGAACGGGCTTTGCTCTGAAGGATGGCACCTCAGACTTCTTCCTGGACGGGGCCCTCACATACTGCAGCTGCTCCATCCACGCGGCCTACCGCCTGCCCTGCCGGCACCTCTTCGCCGCGCGCCTCCTCACTGGAGCTGCCCTGTTTCACATGGACCTTCTCAGGGATTGCTGGGGGCGAGCCCAGGAGCCCTGACCCTGCAGGCCGTGTGGACGGCGGTGTTCATTTATCCCAAAGATAACGGCTGAGCCAAGGAGGCCACCCTTGGCCCTCTGGCCACCTCCCGAGTCACCCAGGGACCTTATCTTGGCAACGTGCCTCTGGCTCAAGCGGAATCTGACAGATGTCCTCTGAAGTCCCAGCTAGAAGACGCTGATGGATGGGTTCGGCCCGGAGGGGAACCTTCAGGACAGGAATGTGTGTGGAACTGTGTGGACAGGGTCGGGCCATGGCAGAGGACGGAAAGGGGCAGACCTGGGGAAGGGGAGGACACCAGGACGCAGGCAAACACAGGGGTCGACTGGCCATCGAAGACACTGGCGGGCACAGGTGGAAACGCAAGGGGGGAAGGGAGGATAAAAGGACAAGAAGGAGAGGTGAGGGGAACAAAAGAGAAGTGGAGAGGGGAGGGAGAAGCGAGAAAATGGGGAGGTGGGAGGGAGGGCAGACAGGGGAGAGAGAATTTTTAAAGAATGACCAGGGACATGAAGAGAGAAGAAGCAAGCAGGCAGGGGTCGGGGTATTTCTCAAAGATCTCGATACCAGGCCTTCCTCAATCTCCTGACTGTTCATGTAAGATGGAGGAAGGCCCAGGGCGAGCAGAGGGGCCAAGCTGGAGGCTTGACCTGGGGAGGGACCTGTCTGGATTGTTGCGCTCCAAGATTAGAATAAAAACAGTATTATTTTGGTTTTCCGTGTTGAGTTCCTGGCTGCCGGGGGAGGTGAGAGGCCCTGTGTTGGGGGTACACCAGCGTGAGCATGTCCCGCCTGCGTGTCTGTGGTCACCTGGCGGGAAGGGTGGGCTGAGGAGACCCCTGGCTTCAGAGCTGTGGTCCACGGGGCAGCATCACCAGTGTCCTTTGGGAGCGTGTGAGTGGGCAAGACTAGGCAGGACTTCGTGGTCACCAGGGCAGACAAGGGCGGGTGCTTGTTTCCAGAAGTGGACCGTGGAGGACATGTTTGCCAGGCAAAGGGACAAAGAAGCGGACTTCTGACGGGAGAACAGGTATAAAAGCCCCCTTGGGAAAGGAAAACAAAAAGCCAAGATTAATAGTCCTTAAATCTCATCCTGCAGGTGTAGCTAACAAGTAAAATCACTCCCTTGAATCCCCTCTGCTGAAACGCCCTGCTCTAGAGGCCATCCTGGGACAGTGCTCCGGAAGCCTTCTCCGCTTTCTCCGCTCCTTCCTAGCACTCACTGTGACAGCAGCTTCACGTGGCTGTTGACCAGTTTAATCCTGTGATTAAATTTACTAAGGATAGGGCTGGAGGATTAGCTCAGTGGTTCTGGCGCCTGCCTTGCAAGCACAAGGTCCTGAGTTTGATCCCAGTGACCACATAGAATGCTGGGCGTGGAGACTCATGTCCACCAGCAATCAATACCACATACCACAGTGCCGGGCGTGGTGGCTCATGCCTGTAATCCCAGCACTCGGGAGGCAGAGACAGGAGGATTGCTGAGTTTGAAACTTGCCTAGGCTACATAGTGAGCTCAGACCCAGCCCGAACTACAAAGCGAGACTCTGTCTCCAAAAAAAAAATTTACCAAGGATAAAGCCGGACTGCCTGGGTTCAAATCCTGTCTCCACCCAAGTGGCCTCCAGCTGTTTCACCACTCTGTGGGACAGTTTGGGAGTCAGAATTGTGCCTACCTCCTCAAGATTTTTGGTAATAAATGACTTCATGTGTGCACCAGTGTTCCACCATCACCACCATCTCCGCCCTCCCTGAAGTATCCCAGATGTCTACTTATGAGTTTCTCCACTGACTTGTGTCTACATTAACAGCATTTCCACTGCCACAGAAATAAAAGCTGTTTTGTTTTCCACAGTATTCCCAGTACCTGGTGTAAACTAAGCTCTGAGGTAGAACCATCACCAGCAAGCCCTGGTCTTTCCTCGAGTGGTAATGGAAATTAAAACTGGTACAAATTCCCCAATGTCGAGTGTGATTGTGAGCTATATATAAAATGTACCAATAAAGAATTCAATTTAAAAAAAAAACTGAGGCAGTCAACCCAAATTGAAAGGAAAACTTCAGCGGTAAAGTCAGGGGAAATGAAGGTGACCACAGCTCTGAAGATCAAGCTGTCCTCTGAACAAAGGCCAGCAGAAGCAAATGGGGGAGAAGCATCAGTTTGAGGGGTCAAGGGGGCCACTGCTCGGAGGGAGAGGGTCCGACCAACAAAAGGACACAGGCCAGGTTTATGGGGTTCCGTGCTGGCCTGGAATCTGGTTGGTCATTTTGAGGCTCCAGTGGACTCTATGAAAGGCAGTTCAGGTCCCAGGAGATGACTGTTCCTGCTGGGGTGCAGCCCCCCATTCTGGTACAGGGCCGTGGCCTCATCACAGGTGCTCTGTGAAGTCCTCCTTTTCCTGGGCTGCAGTAGGACTGAAGATCTTGGACAAGGTCCGCGCTGACTGCACGCCTACGACTTCAAGACTGGAGCTGAACTCTGTAAAGGCCACCAACAGATGTCCCTCCAAACGCCGAACTGAGTTACTTTGGCATCCGCCGTTTGGAAGAGGATGAGACAGCCTAGGTAAATGTAGAGCTACCAAATTGTAGCGCAGACACACCTTCTGTGATTAGCATGCCTACGTACAGGACTGAACAGGGACCTGAGTTTCAGAGAAAGAGGAGAAGGAAGCAGAGACGCCGTGTTTACATCCTGCTTCGGGGCATCCACCTCTAGGCCTTTGGTACAGAAAGATGAAAGAATTAAAATGGGAGACCACCTAGGAGGACTGGCATATCATCGTGCTTCGTCGTTGCTGTGGTGACAGCGGAGCTCGCTCTGAGAAGTGAGCTCCAGCAGCCTTGCCCCCCTGCCACAGCCTGGGCCCTACAGCTCCCAGCTGCTTCTCCCTCTCGCGCCTGCGCGATAGAATCTGTTGGTGACCGCTTTTCCCTCTGAGCAGGTGCAGGCTGTGGGGTTGCTGTGTTGGTGGGAACGGAAGAGTGAGGGGCACCATTTACACTCTAAGCTCTGAGGATCCCCCTGTGCTTCCCCTGTCTAAGGAGTTGGACCCCACAGCTTAGGCGGGGCTCTTCTGGTATCCAGGGCAACTGGTTGGGTTCCTATGGGGGGAGGCAAAGGATTGACGTTGCCTTGGTAACCCTGGGGCTGTAGGAGACCAGAGAGAATGAGGATTAGGGCCATTTGGGGAGGAATTAAGGGTAGTGGCCGTGGAATGGGAGTGTTCGTGGAGGAATGAACCTCGTTATGGAGGAAGTGGATTTAAATAAGTGTTGCCCTGATACTAGGGGAGTTGCAGTCCTTTTAAAGGAGTATGTTTTGATGACTCCATTCGTAATAAGGGGATTTGGGGAGCTCACTGAGAAACCAGTATATGATTAGACGACTGGGATGGGGGGAAAGTGAAAATGCAGAAGGGATAACCAGAGGGCTAAAATCATTCCGTAGTTCTGTGCAAAGCTCCTCCCATGTCCAGGCACAGCCAGATGTTGAGGACACCATGGTGAGCGGAGAAGACACAATTATGATCAGAATCAAAGTTTTTAAAAAATTTTTATCTTTACTGGTACATTGTATATACACATCGTGATCACACTCAGTATTGGGAATTTGTACCAGTACATGACACAATTTAATTCTAATTTTTTTCAAAATTTTTGTGGCGAAGCCTGGGTGATACAGGGATGGAGGGCTCTTGTGCTGCAGGGGGTGAGAGCAGGGCAGCCCGGCTGAAGAGGCAAGGGCAAGAATCAAACACAATAAAGACTGCATATGGCTTCCTATGCTGAGGGTCACAGTTTGATCCTTATTCAAAATGTCTTTCCTGGGCCGGAGATTTAGCTCAGTGGTTCCACGCCTGCCTTGCGAGCACAAGGCCCTGAGTTCGATCCTGGTAACCACATGCAATGCTGGGCGTGGTGACTCATGCCCACTAGCAATCAATACCACATACCACAGTGCTGGGCATTGTGGCTCACGCCTGTAATCCTAGCACTGGGGAGGCAGAGGCAGGAGGATTGCTGAGTTCAAGGTTTGCCTGGGCTACATAGTGAGCTGAGGGCCAGCCTGAAAGCGAGACCCTGTCTCAAAAAAAAAGAGAACATGCATGTGACCACAAATACAGGTAGGAGAAAAAGGGACCCATCTCAAATGCTACTGCTTCAATCTTCTCCTCCAGGACCTGTACCACCATATACAGTGGGACTGAGATTTTCCTGACAGTGATCACTGTTTGTAAATGTGCCATGAAACCTATTTAGCTGAGATATTCTGAATCCATTTATAAGACCATCATTTTGCCACCAACATTGATATGATGATTTTTGGAATGATGTGTAATGATTTGAGGCCGTTTAAGAGACAGTGTCGAGGGGAGGAGAAACTTAGAGGAGATACCGAAGGCACGGAAACTTAAAGTTTACTGGGGAATGGCAAACACAGGCAAGCCACATGTGTCTTACTTTGTGCCCATGTCCAAGATTGCTGACTTCTTGAAGGCAGGATGTGAGGTAACCATTCTCTCTGCGGACCTGGATAACACGAATGCCCCATGGGAACCTCTAGAACTCAGGACCGGTTTCTATGAGAATATGATCAAAGCAGCGCTGGAGAGCACTAGCATCCCCTTGGCGAAGCTCAAGTTTGTCAAAGGCACTGATGACCGGCTCAGCAGAGAGTACACACTGGGTGTGCACAGACGATCCTCCACGGTCACACAGCATGGCGCAGGGAAGGCTGGAGCTGAGGTTGTAAAGCAGGTGGAGCACCCTTTGCTGAGTGGCCTGTTGTACCCAGGACTGCAGGCTTTGGGTGAAGAATATTTAAAAGTAGATGCCCAGTTTGGAGGTGTTGATCAGAGAAAGATATTCGCCTTTGCTGAGAAGTACCTCCCCACACTTTGCTACTCAAAACAGATCCATCTGAAGAGTCCAGTGGCACCAGGATGAACTGGGAGCAAAATGAGCTCTTCAAAAGAGGGGTCCAAGATGGATCTCCTTGATAGGAAGGGAGATGTGAAGAAAAGATTGAGGAAGGCCTCCTGGGAGCCAGGCAATGTGGAGAACAGGGGGGTTCTGTCCTTTATCAAGCATGTCCCCTTTCCCCTCAAGCCTGAGTTTGTGACCCTCCAAGATGAGAAACGGGGTGGAAACAAAACCTACACTGCTGGCCGAGCATGGTGGCTCAGCCTGTAATCCCAGCACTGGGGAGGCAGAGGCAGGAGGATTGCTGAGTTCGAGGCTTGCCTGGGCTACATAGTGAGCTCAGGGCCAGCCTGAACTACAAAGTGAGACCCTGCCCCCCCCCAAAAAAAAAAAAACCCTACACTGCTCACTTAGACCTGGAAAAGGACTTTGCTAGTGAGGTTGTACATCCTGGAGACCTGAAGAATCCTGCTGCAGTTTGGGAAAAGTTTAATGCCCCTGCCCTAAAGAAGTTGGCCGGTGCTGCCTACCCAGATCCCTCAAAGCAGATGCTGGTTGCCAAAGGCCCTGCCAAGACTTCAGAACTAGAGGAAGTCATTCCAGCCCAGCTGGACATCCGTGTGGGGAAAATCACCAGTGTAGAGAAGCACCCAGATGCAGACAGCCTGTATGTGGAGGAGACTGATGTGGGGGAGACTGAGCCGCAGACAGCAGTGAGCGGCCTGTGCACTTCGGGCCCAGAGAGGAGCTGCAGGCCAGGCTGGTGGTGGTGCTGTGGAGACGAGAGGAGCGCAGTCCCAAGGCAGGCTTCTGTGCGCTTCTCTAGAAGGTGCACGTGGCCAGGTTGAACCTTCCTCCTGCAGGCTCTGCTCCTGGCGAGCGAGTGTTTGTGAAGGGATACGACAAGCCAGATGAGGAGCTCAAGCCCAAGAAGAAAGTCTTTGAGAAACTGCAGGCTGACTTCAAGATTTCAGAGGGGCACATTGCACAGTGGAAGCAAACCAACTTCATGACCAGGCTGGGGTGCGTCTCCTGCAAATTGCTGAAAGGAGGAAGCATGAGTTAGCCAGGCTGGCAGCTCCCTCCCCTCTCCCACCACCCGAGGTGGTCTGCAGTTTCCTCCACGCACTCATCACCTTTCAAGAAGACACTGAGGGCTGGAGGGTTGGCTCAGTGGTTCCAGCGCCTGCCTCGCAAGCGCAAGGTCCTGAGTTCGATCCCCGGTAACCACATATAATGCTGGGCGTGGAGACACACCCACCAACAATCAACACCGCATACCACAATGCCGGACGTGGTGGCTCACGCCTGTCATCCCAGCACTCGGGAGGCAGAGACAGGAGGATTGCTGAGTTCGCGGCGGCTTGCCTGGGCACCATAG
>PVIC010050900.1:0-12643 GCA_004025085.1 Thryonomys swinderianus
TCAAAACCTTTTCTTCAACCTTCAAACGGGACTCTCAACTTGCTGCCTCATAATTTAAACAAACTAGCACTTAATATATACATGCCTGATGAATGACATTTCTTTGACAGTTGTCCATAATTCAGCAGTTCACAGACCCCAAAGAAACATGATGCAAAAGAAAACATGAAGTAGAAGATTAATTCCCATGGAAGACCTCCTTTGACAGACTCTGGGAAGGAAGGATACTAAAGGAGGCTATGATAGATACATAGTTTTGAAAAAAAAGGAAGTGCTGGGTTTAGCTAAATTGAGAATCCCAAGTGGGCTGTGTGTGTACTGGGTTGTGCCTGGCCACAGATTCTATGTTAAGATGTTGAGAGTTAGATGGAAACTTAGCATATGCATCAAATAATTACAAACTTTATAACCGTTATATGGAAGCAAATGGAGTTTGCATAGACATAGGGGTGAGGGAAAAGTTTATTTAGACGTCAGGGCCAAGGAAGAATTCCCTGAGAAGTCCCAAGGAGGGAAAGCAGATTGTTGGGACAGGTTCTGAGGCAGACTTTACACTATGGTACATTTCAATTCAAACCAGCCTCAATGTGAGTGTGTGGCAGCCCCAGGTGGCCAGTGGCTGCTGTAAGGGGTCACATAGAATAATGAAGCAAAATGGGTTCTGAGAAGCTAAATGACAGGTTCACAGGGAGGGAGGTTAGTATATTATTCTTCCTACTTTTGAGAGGTTTTAAGGTTTCCATTAATGAAAAGGTAAAGAGAAACAATACTATCAAAGTCAGCTTTTTAAAAATATCAGTTTTGTATAAATTTTTTGCCTTAGTTTGGCTCGTATCAAGCAGTAACAGATCCCAAAACCATTACAAAGTATTTTAAAATAAAGCTGAAATAATAACTTAGCCCCTCAATCAGCCACTAAGGCTCTAAGGCAGCTGAAATCTGAATAGCTGTACCAATTTGAAGGTTTATTAAAAGGGGGCTAAGTGTACTCTAATGAGAGTCAATATGATAGGCCACAAAGGGCTCTTAAAAGAATCTAAAGATACTGAAACACTCATCTGTTACTCTGGTTCTTCTAAATGAGAAGCTGACCATTAATTATGTTAACACAGATTTCACAGGGTGAGAACATCAGCTGAAACTCCTGCAAGGTTTTCATTCCTTTTCAGTGGTTACAAACAAACGTTATAAAATTACATTCAGCATGGGCGTATGCATCTAAAGTCCCAGCTACCTGGGAAGCTGAGGTAGGAGGATCACTTGAGGCCACAATTCTGAGACCAGCCTGGGCAACACGGTAAGACCTCAATTCAAGAAAAGAAATTACATTCCATTTTAATGATTGGATTTTTACTTTTTAATGTCTGTATTTAGTTACAATTACCTGAAAAACATCAGGTACCCCAGTCTTAGCCCTGTCAATCCCCTTTCAACAATACACAAGAAATGAAGTGCCAGGAACTATAGAAAAGAAAAGGCTCAACAAGAACTAGTAGAAAGAACCAACAAATGGGATCTCATCCTACTAAAAAGCTTCTGCACAGCAAAAGAAATTACTGGCGCCGCTAAAAGACAACCAACAACATGGGAAAGTCTTTACTAACTGTTTGTCAGACAAAGGGCTATTATCTACAATATATAAAGAACTTAAATCAGTCTCCCAATTTTAAAGACCCAGTTCAAAAATGGGCATCTGCAATGAACAGACACTTCTCAGAGGCAGAAGTCAAAGCAGCCAAAAAGCATATGAGAAAATGTTCAACATCACTGGTCATTCGAGAGATGCAGATGAAAACAACATGGAGATTTCATCTCACTCTATAAAGAATGGCTGCTATTGCAAAATCAACCCACAATAAATGCTGACAAGCTGTGGGGAGAAAGGAACCCTCCTCTACTGTTGGTGGGACTGCAGACTTGTACAACTATTGTGAAGATCAGTGTGGAGATTCCTCAGAAAAATAGAACTAGAGGTCCCATTCGACCCTGCTAGGAATATACTCAAATGAATTTTTAAAAATCACATTGGAAAGACAGATGTACACACTTGTTCACAGCAGCTCAGTTCATGATAGCCCAATCTTGGAAACAACCCAAATGCCCATCAACTGGAGGCTGGATAAAGAAGATGGTGGGTTTTTAAATAAAATGGAGTATTACTCTGCCATAAAGAATGACAAGATTAATTCATTTATGTGCAAATGGATACACCTGGAGGACACACTAATAAGTGAAATAAATAGATCACAGATATGCAAATACAAGGTTTTTTCTTTGATATGAACACTTGTGGATGTAAATGAGTACTAGAATGTATGATAGAATGTATGATAATTTTTGTAAAATAGGAAATATCCAAAGGGAATTTGGTGTGGGAATGTAATGTGGGGAATGAATAAATATGATTCTCAAAGAAAATAAAAGAGCATGTATATAGGGGGTGGGTGTGGGGGAGTAGAGATATGGGTAAAAAATGAGAATTAACTTGTATCATACATTGGTACAAATTCACTGATGTTGTGTATGACTGTGAGCTGTATATAAAATGTACCAATAAAGAATTCAATTAAAAAAAAAAAGAAAAGGCTCAGCCTCCACTTTCCCCAAAGGGAACACATCAGCTCCTATAACTACACACCTGGCTCCATGTGTACAACCACCTTTATATACAATCCCTAATTTATTTTTAGTGGAGCCTGATCACAAGGTAGGAAAGAAGCAAGGTCAACCCTTTCCTCTGCTTTGACAGCCAGAGGGAAAGAGACTGTACGCCCCTCCCCCTACAGATGCTCAGGAAGACTCTGCCCTGACCCTGTCCCCCCAATACTGTGAAAGTCCTCAAAAAGGTCTGCAAAGTGTACACACTGTGCAAATGGGGCCCAGCGCTCCTCTCTGTAAACAGCAGTCCCTCATGCTCCCACCAGGGCACTGAACTCTGATGCTAGAACACAGGTACCAACAAAGCCTTGCTCAGGTGGTCCTGTTAATCTACCCCGTGATTCTTATCTTGGATACTTTGGGCAGAACAGATTACATTAAAAAGAGCTGCCAACACTAGGGGCTACTAGCCCTGAAGAGTTCTAGAGACCAGTGGCAGGGCCTGGCAGCAGCCCACAGAGAGTTGCTGCAAACCCCAAAGAGACAGCAGAAGCTGCTATAGCCCCAGAAAGCTGTGGAAAGGACTATGGACTTCAGCTCTGAGGAGCTTAGGAGTGGAGAGCAGTGACACTAATCACATCCCAGGGCCACTGCTGCACGCTAGTGACTGAGGGTTCTGGCACTCAGGACCTAGGGCTGTAACACTGAGAGGTGACAGGTGAGGGCTGAGAGCCACTGGAACGCAAAGCCCAAAGCCACTAACAGAACTACACTTTTCTAATTCATGATTTACATCGAAATTGAGTAAAAGAAACTTAGCTGTAATCAGCTGATTACACACACACACACACACACCAAATGCAACACAGGGGACCCTGGCATATTTGCTTAGTGCTTTCTTCACTCTACTGTGTATGGGAAACAGTTTATTCTCCTCTCTTAAAAATAAATAAGTTACTGAGAGAGTAACAGATCGTGAAGGCAATGCAACTCTGAAATTAATTTATAGGACAGAAAGTTCATCACTGGATTCAGATTTTTTTTTCCCGACTACAGTGTTCAAATTCTCACGTCAGACAAATCTTGACCTAGATTTTCAAGTAATCTTCCATTCTACCCTAGATATATATCCTGCTGGGGTAATCACACCAGGACAAAATGAATAAGTGCACATATTTTTTAGTTTTGTTTGTTGCAAAAACCAAAATGGAAATGGATGTTATGCTCACCAACAGGTAATAGTTGAGTATCTTAAGGTATACAGCAGAATATTATGCAGCTAAGAATGGGCTCCAGGGGCCAGAGATTTAGCTCAGTGGTTCTGGCGCCTGCCTCACAAGTGCAAGGTCCTGAGTTCGATCCTGGTAACCACACACAATGCTGGGCATGGTGACTCACGCCCACCAGCAATCAATACCACATACCACAATGCTGGGCGTGGTGGCTCATGCCTGTAATCCCAACACTCGGGAGGCAGAAACAGGAGAATTGCTGAGTTCAAGGCTTGCCTGGGCTACACAGTGAGCTCAGGGCCAGCCTGAACTACAAAGCAAGACCCTGTCTCAAAACAAAACAAAACAAAAAAACGAATGTGCCCCATAGGTATCACCCTTAAAGGACTACACTAGGTAAAAAAACCCTGGCAGTATTTGCTAGAATGTGTAGCATTAAGAATAGATGAATAGGGGCCAGAGAGTTAGCTCAGTGGTTCCAGTGCTTGCCTAGCAAGCGCAAGGTCACTGGATCCATCCCCAGTAACCACATACAACAATATCACAACCAGCAATCAGTCCCACATACCACAATGCTGGGCGTGGTGGCTCACGCCTGTAATCTCAGCACTCAGGAGGCAGAGGCAGGAGGATTGCTGAGTTTGAGGCTTGCCTGAGCTACATAGTGAGCTCAGGGCCAGTCTGAACTATAAAGTGAGACCCTGTCTCAAAAAAAAAAAGAATAGATGAATAAAACAACATATTTAAAAAATAGTTAAAATCTTTATGTTCTTGAGCAAGGCAATGGTTTCTCAGACATGACATTGAAAGAAGAAGCAACAGAAAAAGCTAGAGAAAGTACATTACATGAAAATGTTCAACTTTAATGCTTCAAACAATACTATGAAAAAAGAAAAATACCTGCAAATACATCTGACATGGGATCTGTACGTAAAACACATGGAGAACTTTTATAACTCAATAATAAAGACAACCCAATTAAAAATGGGCAAAATATACAAAGATATTTTTCAGAGATATTAAAAATGGCCCAATCAGTATATAAATAGATGCTTCATAATTCATTAGCATTTGGAAAATGGGAATCAAGACCACAATGAGATGGCACTTTCAAACCCAACAGGACAGCTGTAATTAAAAAGATAAATATGAAGTCCTAGACAGGATGCAGTGAAATTAGAAACTTCCACATTGCTGGTGAGAAAGTAAAATAATACAAATGTTATCACAACTATGTGACTGTGCTGCTTCAGCACAATGGCGCCCAGAGGCTTGGAGAATACATGAGTACAACTGAGCTACAAAAACTTACCTGTGAACGCTGTAGTTTAAGTTTTACAGAATTTTAATGTAATCAAACATTCTCCTTTGACTTTTTAATCACTTTTATGTATGCACGTAAACACCACTCTTGGCTCACAGGTCATATAAAATCAGGTAGCAGGCAGACTTAGTTCATGTACTGCAGGGTGCCAATTTTTATGCTATAATCATCCCAAAAGATGTAATACTAATGCCTAAAGAGGAAACACTATGCTAGGTGCTTTATGCACATGTCCATAGTACTCTGGGGTGTGTGTGTGTGTGTGTCTGTGTGCACGCGTGTGCTGGGGATCAAATGCAGGAACTCGAACATCCTAATTATACACTCTACTGATAAATTTTGCTAACTTTTCCACTGTACTCCAACTATTTTATTGAAGTACCAGTTTTACTTGTCATTAAACTTTTCTCATATTTCCCTTATTGAATGCAAAGTCTGATCAATTCCTCTGTTGGAAGGCAATAAAAGCTCTCTAACTCAAGTGTGACACCTGGTCTTGTTAGGAAATACCAGCAACCTAAAAATTCGAAGACTACTGCATTCTGATCACTTTATTTCTAATAAATCTTTGGTGAACATATTATTTACAGGGTCCACAAACCTAAAATCTTCTTTAAAGTGCTGACAACCTGACACTTCCCCTTCTGGCTAATGCAGAAAAGAAGTAAAGAGCATTATTGGTGGTCGAGGCAGCATAAGCTGCAGTACATTGATAAGGAGATAAAAAGTGGAGTACCAGGAGTATCTGTTCTTTCACTACACCTGCATCAACTGCTTTCTGAACTTGGCTGCTACTTCTACTCCGATGCTAGCTGGGGTTAACATGTCACATTAACCCTTGGTGGAGAGGGGTCATATTCTCACCAGGCAGCCAATGGGACATAGATGGTCCAATAATCCTCAACAAAGCATCTTCGGTGTCTGAAAATTCTGCCATCAGCCACAAGTGAAGAAACGAACAACATATAATCATCTACCACTTTCCTGTGGTCCTCTTTTCACACAAGACTGATCTCTTGGTTCCTTCAGCTTTTGCCTGGCAGAAGCCATCCCCAATACAGAAAGAGCTTACTTTACACCGTGGTATGTGACACATAAAATTGAAAGAACTTTATATTGGATCAAATGAATTGACTTATACTCATGACTACAAGATAACCTGCCCTACCCAAATTAACTCTTCACGATGCAAATATTGTAAGAGTCAGAGCTTTTAAGGTCTGCATAGTGTCCCTATTTTACAATGCAGTCATTTGGCAGAGCCTGACACAGATACACTCAACACATGGAGGTTACAGACACACACACACACACACACCCTGGAGTGCCCAACCTGAGTAAACTGGCAACGTGGTTATTTCACTTCTAAAGAGTTAATACTAAAGTGTAAATTTAAACAGATTCAAAAATATTATCAATTAGGTCTTTGGTGTTCCTAGCCACCAGCATCAACATCTGTTGAGAATCAATAGGAACCTCCCTCTACCTTGGTCCTGGTTTTATATCTTATCAGCCCTCCCTGTACTTCTCTTGTCAAGGAAAGTTGTTAAAATTGAGGCCTATCTGCCCCTTCCTATTAAAACTCACATCCTACATATTTATCTTTATCTTTTACCTGTACTTATTTCATTATACTTTATTTTATATATTTTTTTTAAAATACATTTTATTTTATCCCATTCCCCCCAAATTCCCTCCCCTCCATATGCACAAAAGCTTTGTTCCTATTTTTCTCTTCTATTTTTACTTTTTTCTTGTTCCTTCCTTTCCATTTCATCTTTTCAAAGTTTAAGAAAATGTTTCAACTGGCTTATATTGTTTGAAAATCTGTTAGTGAAACATGACAGAGCTCTGAGAGGATGTCAAGCTCCCTCCCAGGACATGGTAGCGGCCCAGGGGCCGGTGAAAGGAGCCTGGTCTATAGGACCCGGGTCTGCTCAGAGTCCTCCATGGACCACTCAGCCATCAGACACTTCAGATGTCCCAGGCGTGCACTTGAGTTTTCTGCAAACTGGGAAGATACACAGCCTCTCCCTGGTGGGTCCTGGCATCCACTGCCCTGCCAAGTTCTGGGTGCTCACACTGCTGTGCCCACAGCTGTCCCAAAGAGTAGACCAAGCACACACTGCTGCTGCACCTTGGAAGTGCAGGCAATTTCATAAGTGTCCAGCTCAGGGACACTTAGGGGCTGGAAGGATTATCTTCACACTTGTGCAACAGATGCAATCGAGAACAAACCTCATTATCAGGGACTTAATTTCAACTATGGCACAGCTGCCATGTCTCTGTTTTTTTTAGAGAATTCTGATGTTTACATTTTCACCAGAACTTTGATTCCGAAAATGGTCCTGCCTTCATTTGAGGGCCTTTATAGTATGGTTAGAAACTGTAACATAACTAGAGAGCACAAGAGATTACATGCTGATGGTTTTTAAAAAGAGCTTTAAAAAGTACAGATTTACACTCTTCACCTGATTTTCCTTTCTTCACACTAATGTTTTTGGTACTTAGAATCAGATCAAATAGGGCAAAACAGACAGCATGGGGCAGGACATCATAAACAAAGTCTGTTTCCTAGAACAACAGTATCAGTGGTAATGAATCACAGGAGAAAGGTGAGTCACTGAAACGAAAATTTTCCTTGTTGAATTTTGGCCCTGACAAAATTAAGGTCTCAGGGCTAAAACAATTACAAGGTACCTAAACTGTCTCCACGTGGTGCTGGGGTCGCTCAGCAATGGCTATGAGGCTATGAGGCCTGTGGATGCCCAACAGTGTTATCTATTAGCGCTCTTGGTAGAAGTTGAGTATCACTAATCTGAGAATCCAAAATCCCAAATGCTCCAAAATCCTAACTTTCTGAGTGCTAACAAGACATCAAAAGTGGCAAATTCTACACCTGACCTCATGCAATGGGTCACAGTCCAAAGGTAGGTGCACTAAAAATAAAAAAATATGTAACTACCCTTAGGCAATGTGTCTAAAGTATACCTGAAATGTAGCTGAACTTCATGCACAGGCTTGGGTCCCATTCCCAAGATACCTCAATATGGCAAAATCTGAAAAAATAAAAACTCTGAAACTCTTCCTGTCTCAGGATTTTAGGTATGGGACCCTCAACCTATGACGTAGGTAGATTCCAGAAGCGGCATCACTGTCCTGCCCATTCTAGTACTCAGTCTAGGAGAGGAATAGGATGGGTGCATCAAGAACGCCCACAGCCGATTCTGCCCACGGGAATCTGCTCTGCTTGTCAATGTTTACCCAACTTGTCTTTCACTGGAGAAAACAACTTAAAAACACGCTGAACCAGCACATACTGGATGATTTCAGGAACAGGAAACTCATTATTCTCAAAGGCAGTTGACAGCATCCTGGGACAACTAAACACTTAGAAAGTCCCTCTTATCTATTGAAGGAAATCTAATCTCCCCTGAGTTTCCATGAATTACATCCTAATTAAAGTCCAGGAATGAAAGAAGGGAGGGGACCTGAAATCCCTGGGTTCCTTTCAGAGTCTTAAAAAGTGTTATCAGTGAATGTCAAAAGCATCATTTTCCTCCCAGGAGTTATTCCAGATGGAGGAGGCCCTCAATCATTGAAGAAAGCAAGCTCTACTTTTTGCTTTGCTCCATGGCCCAAAGTAAATTAGTAACATTTTTATGTTTTAAATTTCTCGTATTGACATAGATAAATCAGTATTTCAATTTTATATACCTTGAAGGTTGAGGATCGCACATAGAGCCATTGCAGAAGATGCCCTTCCTGCACTCCAGGCCTCAGCCCCACCCACCCCTTCTCCCCTTCCCCAAACAGTCCCCTTCTGAGGGCTCTCAGACATTCTGAGCTGACAAAGGCCTGCACAATATAACTATTAGAAAAGCCAACCGAAGCCAAAACTGGACTGCCCCACAATGTCACTCTAATCCCTAGGAGGCATACACCTACTTCGGTGTGCAAGAAAGGAAAAGAAAATGCGATTCGATCTGGCTTCGATCTGGAAATGTAAGCAATTCCTAAAGGTGGAATGTTGGAAAAACATAGAACTGTGTAAGATCTAACAAAGCGTAACTTCTGTAAACTACGACTGTTGCTATGACACCTGCAACTTCTTTGATGCTTGAGCTTTCCTTTAGCAGCATTTTCAATTCAAAGAAGACTGATGCACAGAGGCAAAGTCACTGTAAGTATATTACTGAGTATGGCCGAAATATATTAACTCCTTGAAAGCTTGAGTCTTGCAGAAAGAAAAGAAAGCCTTGTAACTGCTTATCCTAAGAAGACATTTCATTCTAATTCTCCCTTTAAATTTGTGTTAACCTTGACCTTCTTGGTGCCTCCCTAGCAGCATGATAATAGCAATAGTAGCAGACAAGGCTACCCCAGCTCTTATCTCTTAGCATAAAACCAACCTGCAGGGTTCTAGCCAACAACTCTGAACAACACACTCTAAAGAAGCACAACTCTAACTCCCCCAAATGAGCTCTCTTAGGCACATACTTCTCATTGTTACTGAAGAGCTGCTGAAAGCATCACTGACCTACACTGCATCTTAATACACTTGCCACTGGGCTGGACCATGTACCAGCAAGTCATCAGTCTTAGACGATGGAAAACAGTCCAAAATCCACCACAGATTATTTGGGAACAAGGCAAGGTAGCATATGCTTCTAAGTGAACATCACAGAGGCTGTACATAAATTCCTCTGCCACGGGGCTCAGGGTGCAGTAGTTCTTTTCCTGAACACTGTCTTCTATTCCAAATCTCCTTGGTGTAGTATTTTCTTAGAAAGAGCCAAGTCCTACCTGCGGCCCTCCCCTGTAGAGAAATTCCCCTCCTTATGTGTCCATAGGTCAGGTGTGCCCTCGGCATAGTGAGGCACAGTCTCTACTTCCTACACCAAGGTACCTACAGTTCAGCCATCAACCCAGAAAACATGTCCTTCTGGCACTCAGGAATGATCTCAATTTGCCCACAAGCCAGACCAAAAGGCTGATTCCTGGAGGAATCATTTATTCAAGGTTGCCCCCACAGAAAGCCAGACAGAGCAAAAGCCCCACACCTGTCCCTATCACTTTGATGCCCAGTGTACATTTTGCCTTGGATTTTTTTTTTTTTTTTGAGACAGGGTCTCACTTTGTAGTTCAGGCTGGCCCTGAGCTCACTATGTAGCGCAGGCAAGCCTCAAACTCAGCAATCCTCCTGCCTCTGCCTCCCGAGTGCTGGGATTACAGGCATGAGCCACCACGCCCGGCTTGCCTTGGACTTTGAAAGATTCAATAAAGTTCTGCATAATCAATAGCCTAAGTCCTCCTTTAATCTACGAGGACTTCTAGTCCCCTTCATACCACATTTCTCTCAGAACCACAAAACCAGTGTTCCTCTTGCCACCAGAAAAAGAGAGATCACAGTTTTATCATTGGGGGTAAAAAAGTGAGCCACAGGTTTTAAATTCAAATGTCAGATTCTTTCATGGCTGTGCAAAATGTCATGGGAAATATATATTTCCCTCTTTTTCCCCTTTTTCTTTTGCTTTTTTAAAACCTATGCTTTTATGTTTTTGTTTTTGTTTTTTTTTAAAGTCTTGAGGGTTTTGGGGTAGTAGATATAAGGATTTTACCTCCACTGAAAAGAATCAGAGTGATTCTACACTGCATCTTGATACACTTAGAAGGCTACTTCTCAGGAAATGAGAAACTAGGAGCATGCTTCAGGGTTTTGGTCACAGTCAGATAAAGCATGTGTATGTGATAAGAAGGAAGCAAAAAGAGAACACTTAATTTCAAGGCCCTGTGTCCGGAACGTAAAGCAGCAGAGTAAGGGGCTGAAGAAGGAAATTAGTCATCAGGAACAATGGTAACAACAGGTCTCCTTCCTCTGTGTCCTGGGAGCTGTAGGTTAGCAACATGCTGTCCGCAGATGAACTTAATACACATAACACCGGCCTGGTTTCCAGCAGGGGGACTTAACTGGTGTTCATTCTACTGCCCAATGCTGTTTTTTTCTTCTTCTTCTCTCTCACTTTTTTTTCAATTTATAAAATAAAAGAATAGGGGGAGGTGGCTCACAGGTACCATCTGGTTCCAATGGTTTATGATTTGGGAAATGGATCTCGAAAAATGAGGAGACCCCGACGAGAGCGGTGGAGCTGTGTAGCCTCAGTCTCCTTCACTCACGCACTATAATTGGAAATCTCCTAAGTGACTGTTTGCAAGATGTGAGAGACAGTCTACTGGGCACAAGAAGAAGCCGAGACCACCGAGCCTGTCTACTCACAGTACCTTTCACCTTAAAGGGGAGAAATGCAGCCGGTATCAGCAAGCGCAACCCATAGCTAAGTTCGTATGTCAGATGTTCTCCTACATAACAACTGAGATCCTCAGGGGCTGCTGTCAACTATTCAGTTCATTTTAGAAGGATGCTATGTATATGGCATTACAGCCACAAACAAACAAAAAACAACCTTTACAGTGATGGGGCAGGAGGCCACAAACATGCTCTGCATTGTACAGTGTTCTAGTTCATTCCCTCAAGATGAAATGTATAGAACTGCTTTAAGGATGACTAACATTTTTTTCTTCTACATAAATACACTTCATTCCAAATTTTTTGAATCATTCCATGATTGTAGGCGGCTACTGGTAACATGAGACTAAGTAGATTTAAAAAAAAAATAAGGTTACTTAGTCAACTGCAAGAAAGTAACTGCATTTTTGGAAAGAAAGTCTTATTATGGAGAATGCATTTGAAAACAAACGTGCTCTTGTATTTATAGAGAATGTAGACTTTTCTAAGTAATTTTATACCTACTTTAAACTTTGCAATGAATATATAAAAGTTTACTTTTAACCACACCTGCATCTTTATGAATATAAAAACTGCTACACATTTTATAAGAACATAATGCTATCTAAGAAATTAGAAATCTTCCATGTTTTAGACATAAAATTTGCATAATTGATAGATCACATGAAAATGGGAATCACTAGTTAGTAAGAACAATCAATAAAATACTTCACCCATTTTGATTAGTCTACCTTTGTAAGCTAACTTATTATCTACGATATTTTTAAAAATTAAACTGGGAATGTAGCCCAGTGGTACAGTGCTTGCCTAGCATGCACAAGGTCTTGGGTTTGAAGAAACAAAAAAATCAAAACAATAGCAAAATAAGTTGAATGTAGAACCAGACCATCACAATGCTTTGTTGCAAAGGATTAATCGACACTTTTAAAAACAATGATAACAAAGTCCCCATTATCTTCATCTGGATGAAAACCAACAATTACTTTTTTTTTTTTTTTTTTTTTTTTTTTTGCTTTTTGGAGACAGGGTCTTGCTTTGTAGTTCAGGCTGGCCCTGAGCTCACTATGGTGCCCAGGCAAGCCGCCGCAAACTCAGCAATCCTCCTGTCTCTGCCTCCCGAGTGCTGGGATTACAGGTGTGAGCCACCACGCCCAGCATTATATGTGGTAACCGGGGATCGAA
>PVIC010050901.1:0-12655 GCA_004025085.1 Thryonomys swinderianus
TAGCCTCAATTTTTAAAAAGTTACAGAAAAAGAAAAGTAGAAATGTCTTCTGCTCATAGCACATATACAGGAACTGCACAGAACACCATCTGTCACCCAATACTCTCAGGATTCAACAAAGGACAAAAATTTAATAAACAGTAATAATAAGAACAAACCTAGGAGGCTGCAGGGGTAAAGATTCAAAATGCTTACACGTAAATTAATAGGTATAGAGGGAGGATGTCTTACTGGATGAGGCAGAGAACAGCAGACTGAGGTGACTAAGAACCGAACGAAATTCAATCAGGTGCACTGCTGACCTTTCAGAATATTCATCCAGTTCAGTTTGCAAAGAAAATCATGGAAAGAACTGAGTTCAAGAACCCAAGTACCACTGTATGAGTCGCTCCTGGCCACACCTTTGTGCTTCTCATTTCAAAATGCACATGGGTAGGAGGTTTTCCTGGGAGATCAAGATGACGGAAATGCTAGAAAAGAGCCATCTAAGTGGAATGCAATTTATTTTAAGGAATCCAACTTTTCAATGTCTCAATAAGAATTAACTAATATGAAACATGCTGATAATTCCCACTGCCTTTTGAGGGAACAAAGATTAAAACCAAAGTAGAAAGGCTTTAAGATTTTTCAAAAGGAACATAGATATCAGTAATACCAAAGTTGAGGTTGCATAATACGGGCTTTAATTTTCACTAACCAGTCACTCTTGACTAACTTATCCACCATTTAATTTATTTTTTTATTTGTTTTTTTTTTGTTTGTTTTTGAGACAGGGTCTCGCTTTGTAGTTCAGGCTGGCTCTGAGCTCACTATGTAGCCCAGGCAAGCCTCGAACTCAGCAATCCGCCTATCTCTGCCTCCCGAGTGCTGGGATTACAGGTGTGAGCCACCACGCCCGGCTTCCACCATTTAATTTAAATGCCCTAGTTAACCCACGTTTGTTGCCTTTTTTCCTCAGTTTAACAGAAAAACAAAACTGGGGGAACGTAAGGGAGCAATAAGACGGTAGCCACTTTAACCAACTGGGCATGTAAACTCCTGGGTTTTCTGTTATTAACCTGTACACAGAGCTTTTCCCTCATGGTCTCCCCTAAAGGCAAAGATATCTCTGTTTCTTATATTTAAAGGACTCCTTTGATTATGAATTTGGCTTTGCAGAAGCAAGTTAACACTAAAATCTGTATTTACAGTAGCTCTGACAATTAAGATGAAAATTTTTAAAAGATCCCTTCAACCTATTCTGTTACCTAAAACCAAATTGCAGAAATTCCAAATGTTCTCCTTTAAGTCAAAGGAAAAAAAAGCAAGAAGGAATTTTTTTTTTTTGAGACAGGGTCTCGCTTTATAGTTCAGGCTGGCTCTGAGCTCACTATGGAGCCCAGGCAAGCCTTGAACTCAGCAATCCGCCTGTCTCTGCCTCCCAAATGCTGGGATTACAGGCATGAGCCACCACGCCCAGCATTGTGGTATGTGGTATTGATGGCTGGTGGGCGTGAGTCTCCACACCCAGCATTGTATATGGTTTCTGGGGATCAAACTCAGGACCTTGCGCTTGCAAGGCAGGCGCCAGAACCACTGAGCTAACCCTCTGGCCCAGAAAGAAGGAATTCTTAAGAATACTAGGAATCCTGTTAATCCTTTTTATGCATTTTCATTATTACTTTTAATTCCCCATGTGCAGATATGGAAATCTTGAGAGGGGAAAACTACTTTCTCAAGGTCACCAATTATTTAGTCATAGAATAGAGATTACAATTCAATTATTACAATTCAAAACTGATTTAAAGCTTTACACTTACCATCCTAGGGCATCTAAATGAAATTAAGAAACTAAGTAATTTTAATCATGACTATTTCCTCCTACTCTTTAGACACATTTACTGAATCTCTTCACTAGTTTTACACACACACACACACACACACACACACACACACACACACACACAGTGGAGTCCTCACTCCCAAACTACTGCTTCAACATCCTCTGATTCAACCAGCCAGACTGAAACTATTAGGAAAAACTGACACTACACTTCAAATGTCTGGACTTTATCTTGACTTTTTTTTTTTTTTTGAGACAGGGTCTCGCTTTGTAGTTCAGGCTGGCCCTGAGCTCACTATGTAGGCCAGGCAAGCCTCGAACTCAGCAATCCTCCTGTCTCTGCCTCCCGAGTGCTGGGATGGCAGGCGTGAGGCACCACGCCCGGCACTGTGGTATGTGGTACTGACTGCTGTGGTTACCAGGATCGAACTCAGGACCTTGCGCTTGCGAGGCAGGCGCCGGAACCACTGAGCTAACCCTCTGGGCCAAGACTTGTTTGCTCTTTACTTCTCCTGAGTTCCTCTCACAACTCCACGGTGATGTCTGTTTGCTGTCTGCCTGCGCGGGTTAGTGCGCCTTTCTAATCAAACACTGATCTAGACCTTGCAGCTGTGACGACATCGCGTGGATGGGGCTGAAGTGCATCATCAGCTGACTGAAGCAAAGGAGGTTAACCTCGACCATCCGGGCAGGCCTGACTCGCCAGGAGCAGAGCTGAGGGAAGAGTCCAAGCTTCAGAAGAAGTCTCGGCTGTGGACGACGCCGTGTGCCTCTCTGCCCTCCCTGACTCCTGTTCCAGAGCTCCCAGGCTTGCCCAACTAGTCCCTACAGTCACACAGGCCTATTTCTTGCATTAAATCTCTTAATATGTATTTTCTGCTGGTTCTGCTACTCTAATACCTACATTCATAAGCCATCGATACTTTCTAAACATAAAACACGTACGAAAAACTACAAGAAATATAAGGTCCTACGTAACTCAAGAGAGATAGAGACCCAAAGAAATTTAGGTTAAATTCAAGTCCTAGCATCTGAACTTATCTCACAACACGATACTGTCACCTTGAAGTCCCTCTGGAGAGAGGCAGGGTGATTCTGAATGACTTAGAAAATAATCACGGTTAATATTTAGTGAGTACCGAGGGCTTGCTGTGTGCTGGCCTCTTCGCTGAAGCTGCATTAAAGCCACTTCAAGAAGCAGAGAAGAAAACTGTCAGGTCCCTCAAGGTCACTACCCGCCTTATTCTGTAAATAGGGTCTGGCTATCTGAATGCACCTAACCTGTGCCATTATGATATATTTATATTTTGGTCCCTAGCCTACAACTCCCACGGCCCCTGCTATTTCCTAGACGACTGCAGTACTAAGGCAGAGTATTTAGCGTTTTGTCCTTGTTTCAGAAGCAGCTACAGAGGGATGAAAGAAAGCCCTTGTGTTATGAGGCTGGGCGGCGAGGTCTCAGATCCAAAATCTCTGTGACCTTCCCTGCCTTCCTTCCCCTGCTCCTTCTTCTCTCCTGGGCGGGCTGTAGGAATCGGAATCTCCCTTCCCCAAGGCAGGTGGCAGACACTGCGCATACACGGTCACCTTCCTCCAACGTTCTGTCTCGGAGCGAGCTTGACCGCAGGAGCCTCCTTCCGGAGGAGTCCTGCGCCTTTCCTGTGAGAAAGGAATGCTACACAGAGGGCCAAGAAGAATCTAGACGGACAGACAGGCCTTGCAGATTTCACTACGCGGGCTTACACACCAGAACAGGCCCACCCTGTCCTATCACATTTCCACACCACTATCCATGGCTCACTAGGCCTACACAGTGACGTCTCTATAAACCCCCAAGACAGGGTTCACAGAGCCCTGCGAGCAGAGACTTGAAGGAAGTGAGCAAGAAGAGGGTCCACCCCAACACTCAGGAATGCAAGCTGCTGTGCCTGGGACACGTTCAGGCCTCAACCTATGTATCTCTTCGCCTGGCTGCACATATATATGTATATATATATATATACATATATATATGTATGGGTAGTACACAAATTTGCAAATGAGTAGTACACAAATCCATCTTGTTTTCCCTTCTGTACCTTCACAGAGCCATTTAGGCTTTGTCAGCTGCTTCTCTGCTCTGCTCTTCATACTCATTCACAACAGCACTGTACAGAATTTTGCTTTGAGGCCCTAGCGTACCTCTGTGCACGGTCCTGTGGGACTCTCAAATCTCTACATGTACCCCACTCCTTAACTCTTAACAATGTATGATAAAGTGTGTGTGTGAGGGGGTGAGAATTAAGAAACTGAGGAGAAACCAAAGGCTTCCTTGAGTTTTTGCAAACACTTGCAGGGTTCCTTAAAGACGCCAATCTCTTATTAATGTGGATCTAGCAATCGCAGTTTAGTATGCAAATATAGGGATGGAATTCTTTTCCCTATTTGAGGCTAAGCAATTTGTATTTTTTTTAATTTGTTAACTTGCATCTCTTAATAATAGAAGCCTGTTTAATAATTTAAAGACATGATGAAGTTATAAACAGAAAATGAAAATAGTACTCTCTTGAGAAAGGACGCCGTAATTTGAATTTTAATAAAGTGGGGAGGCCAAGCCCTTTCTACCATCTCCGAATCACACAGGACACATGTGCAAGACAGCAGCAATGTTCTCTGCACGCTCGCTTTTGCCCCGACCTAACAAACCATTTGTGGGAGGTGCCTATTTCTCTCAGAGTATGGAAAACCTGCTGTGGATGATACAGATTTCCTGGAATCTTTTTAAAAGAAGAAAATACAGTGGTGCCTTACTTTTATTTTATTTAACTTTTATTTTTTGGAGACAGGATCTCGCTTTGTAGTTCATTCAGGCCTTGATTAACCTTGTAGTCCAGATTAACCTTGAACTCACAGCAATCCTCCTCCCTCTGCCTCCAGAGTCCTGATATTACAGGCATGAAGCACCACACCCAGCATTGTGGTATGTGGTACCAGGGATCGAACTTGGGACCTTGTGCTTGCCAGGCAGACACCGTCAGAACCACTGAGCAAATCTGCAGTCCAAGTGCCTTATTATTATTATTATTTTTTTTTTTAAAGACAGGGTCTCACTTTGTAGTTCAGGCTGGCCCTTAACTCACTGTGTAGCCCAGGAAGGGATGGAACTCATAGCAATCCTATTGCCTCTGCCTCCCAAGAGCTGGAATTACAGGCATAAACCACCCCGCCCAACATTGTGGTATGTGGTACTGATTGCTGGTGGGTGTGAATCACCATACCCAGTACTGTTCTATGTAGTTACCAGGATCAAACCAGGGACTCTGAGCTTGATAGGCAGGTGCCAGAACCACTGACCTAAATCTCCGGTCCCCCAACTGCTTTATTCTATGAATCTAACTCATTCCATGATTCTGAGAAGATAATGTTCACATTTGTGTGGGGAAGATGGTTATCATTGTATTTGTTACTCGATTAAGAGTTTGCCAACAAAAACAAAATCTGGCCAAATGCTTTTGCTTGCAAAACAAACTGTTCACAAACCAAAGCATTCCTGAACCAAGGTGTCACTCTACGCAGCCTTTTTAAGTGGTATGCCTTTAATACCAGAATAAAAATTGTTGACTCCACCCCACTAATGTGAACGGTGCTGTGTAACAACCCAGAATGTTAGCGTATGAATCTGTTAGAGAAGTTTAAAAGTACAATGCTTGTTCAGAAGTGAATACTTCCACAAATTATAGATTAGATACTAATACCAAGGAACATTATTAGGAAATGCACTCTATATTGTATATTTAGAAATCTATGCTAAGCATCCCTAAAATATTTTTATTTTATGTTCATCAGGATATGGTATAATTAATTCCATGTTCTTATCTGGGTGCCAGCCTATCCTTCAGTTTCAGGGCCTACGGATCTTTGGCATAACACTTTGTGCATCTGAAAAGCTTTCATGCTTGATGACAATGCTGGTACCATGGAAATGCTGCAAGCTTACTTTTTTTAAACGAGCACCTTCAGAATTTGTCACTGGCTGGTTCTACATTCACCATGGTGAAATAAAGGCTCTAGGAAGAAAACCAGCCTGTTATAGGTATGCAGCTCAGTACTGAAGAGCTGCATGATAATCTGTTCATCTCTAACTCTTACTGGTCTAATAATTCCTTGCCTGTGACAGTTTGTTCCAAGCTATCGAGATAGTTGTAACACTTTACAGAGCAATATGCCAGTTTCCTAACACTTCTCATCTGCAATACGCATAGGATATTTTCACACTCATGGACAGAAAATACAGTTTACTTCAATTTACAGAGAAAATGCAAAACTAAGTTTGCTTCATGCATGTTTTTCCTCCTTTCATGAAGTAGCAGCAAAAGAGAAAAGATCAGAGTAACTGAGATGATGCGGGAGAACAGAAAGCAGCTTCTTGGGAGATCAAGGAGAACACCAAAGTCACTGCTTTTCAGTGGAGTTTCCTGGAAAAATCAGCTGTGAAAAGTAACTTACCAGTGATGCCATTGGACTCCTGTTGCAGGTCACAGTACCAGAGTCGGTTGACAGGATCGCACCCCTCCCTTATGGATAGCAAGACATAGCGACCATCGTCAGACAGCTGGGGAGGAGAGAAAAGCAGTGCAGGGCTCTGACTAGATGTTTTGTGAAAACACTGTTCAGTATTAAGTAAAAAATTAAGAATGCTGGGCATAGCGGTGCACATCTGTCATCCTAGCCCTCGGGACACTGAGGCAGAAGGACTAATTTGAGTGTTTGGTCGGTCCAGGCTAGTCAGTGTAAACTGAAATACACAGTGAGATCCTGCCTCAAAAAAAGAAAAAAAAAATTTAAGGTTGACTTCAAATGCAGTATCTTTGCTCCAAACTTACCCAATGAAAAACGTATTAATAAAAAGGAAGATAAATTTTAATTTCTCTTTGAATCACAGCTGAAGAAACACACAGTAAGTTACTGAAGTAAAAAACAATCCTTGAGTGCCACTGAATGCCTTGGCTCCCACGTGACTTTTAATCCTCCACACTCAAGAGGAATAAGTGCAAACTCTCATTCTGAACATCGACGTCCCTGAAGCACAAGTCTGTTCGTGGGTTGCATATGTTTAAAGGTGCCGTTCTAAGTGAGTAGGGTTAGAGCGTTCCCCCTGCTTCCGACCAGTCACATTAGCAAGTTTCTCTGAACAGCTCTGTACACGTCTTTAGGCACCAGTGCCATAAATCTCAGGGATCAAAGGCCTCTGCTTCTGGAGATCTTTTTAGTATGAAGCAGCAGGACTTTAGATAGCAAAAAGAACACGATAAACATCCCAGGCAACACAAAATATATTGTTCTGCATATCAAAATTGGCAAGTGCATAAAGAACAACAAGTTTCAGTCATTTATGTGCAAATGGACAGACCTTAAGGACACACTAATAAGTGAAATAAACAGGTCACAGACATGTAAATGCCGTATCTTTTTTCTGGTATGAGAGAGAACCTGTAGATGTAAAGGAGTTCTAGAATGGCTGATAGATTTTGTGAAACAGGAAATATTCAAAGGGAATGTGGTAGGGGAAAATAATGAAGGAAATAAATATGATATGAAATGAAAAAGAAAGCACATGTATATAGAGGGTGGGGGGTTGTGGGGTGGGTAGCAATTCGGGTAAAAATGAGAATTAACTCATGTCATATACTGGTACAAATTCCCCAATGTTGAGTGTGACTGTGAGCTCAATATAAAATGTACCAATAAAGAATTCAATGGGAAAAAACCTGGCAAGTGCTATTAATCTGTTTATCCTTTTGTATTCAATAACTTTGATACATAAATCTACTTCACTGCAATCCCTGTACACTAATTCTGTCTAGGAACATACCACAATGATCCTTTTTTCTGCCATTATACATTTACATTATTTCCATTTTCTTCCTATGACAATTTTCTTTATAAAATTCTTCAACATGTTTATTTGTAACCTAAAGTTCTTCCTGGGATATCAAAATAGAAATAAAACTTTCCGTGTTATCTGGTGGCAATATATGAGAATTTGTTTTTCCACACCTTTACTATAATGGTTAGCTTTATGTCAGCCTGAACAGGTCACAGTGCCTGGATATCTGGATGTCATTCAAGATGGTTTTGCTATTTTTTTAGATGAGATTTTGCTTAGATGAGCGCAGTTGGAATAAAGCAATTTTTCTCCATAATGTGGGTGGGCCTCACTCAATCAGTTGGAGGCCTTAAGAGAACAAAGACAGCTCTTCCCTGAGCAAGAAGGAACTCAAGCAACACCTCCCTGTCTTTCCAGCCTGCCAGGACTTGCCGAGCCTCCACCACCACGTAAGTTAACTCCTCATGCTCTTTTGTTTTTGTAAGTAAATGCACGTTCCTCCTGTTGGTTCAGTTTTTTTTCTGGAGAATTCTAACAAAGTATTTACTTGTTTTGCTTATTCAACAGATATGTGATAAGTACATGGCTATTGTGTACAAGATGTTTCCAAATATTAAATCAAGATACCAGTGAACTTCTCAGGCAAAAAGTTATATCCAACAAAGAACACAAACACATAAAAACAGTGTGGATCCTATTATATAATAAATGGTCCTGAGACCATTATTTAGTCATAGTATAGAAGACAGGAGGGATGAGGTGGGATACAGTTTTATTTACACCAGTCAAATAGGCCCATTAAGCAAATCTTTTTACTGCTTTCTGATATGCGCTATTTCTGCTGAGAAGGCACTGCCATTCATCTTTCTTTCCCTGTGTATAATGAGTGTTCTCTTCTCTGCTTTCAACATTTTCTTGGTTCTTTTTCCCCCCTCCAAAATGATTATAATGGTCTCTGTTACAATACCTACTTGAGATTTGTTGAGGTTGTTTTTAAATTTGTGAGTTTGTATATTACATCAGATTTGTATACTGCATCTGGGAATTTCTTTCTTATGTATATTTTTCTCTCCTTTACCCTTGCTCTAGTACTTCAAATGCTTAATCTTACTGTGCCACCATGAGACAGTATTCACTCTTGTTCCATTTGTTTTGCTCTTTGTGATTTAATTTTAACAGCCCTGTCTCTGAATTCATTAAATTTTTTATCATATCTAAATAGCTACTTAGTTTATTCAGAAAATTTTTCATTTCAGAATTTCTAATCTATAGAAGGCTATTTTATAGCAGTTCGTTTTGTACTTCTACTTCTTTATTATATTAAGGTTTTGCTAAAAACTTTAAACTTTTTATAGTAACTTTTTAAGCCCTTATATGTTAGTTCTGTTATTCCTGTACCTATTTCTATTCACTAATTTCCCCCTGGTTATAAGACACATTTTCCTGCTTTTTTATAACTCAAGTAACTTTTAAAGTTGGTTTCTAGGCATTCTGAATATCGTCTGTTTTTTTTTTTTTTTTTTGAGACAGGGTCTCGCTTTGTAGTTCAGGCTGGCCCTCAGCTCACTATGGTGCCGAGGGCAAGCCGCTGCGAACTCAGCAATTCTCCTGTCTCTGCCTCCCAGGTGCTGGGATTACAGGCATGAGCCACCATGTCAGGCACTGTGGTATGCGGTGTTGATTGTTGGTGGGCGTGTCTCCACACCCAGCATTATATGTGGTTACCTGGGATCGAACTCAGGTCCTTGAGCTTGCGAGGCAGGCACCAGAACCACTGAGCTAACCCCCGGCCCTCATCTGTTTTTTTTTTCTTTCTAATCTGCCTGTAAAACTGTTTGAAGTAATGAACTGCTAGTACAATAGCCAGATCCTTAAGATATGCCTAAGGTCGACAGCCTACAACCATGGTTCAGCCTTCGTGTCTCCCCTGAATAGCCAGGGGACTCACAAGGTCTTTTCACTCAAGTCAAAAAGTGAGTCTCTTAGCCCTGTCAAACCCTTGGTGACTGTGGGTCCACAGCTCCCTGGCTGTCAGCCTGAATCATGGAATCTCACCCAGTGCACACACCACTTGACAGTCAAATAGCATGTGGTGACTCTGAAGGGAGATTTCTGGGACTCTCAGCAGGTGGTTTCCTTCTGTGGCACTCTTCCCTTCAAACTGCAGTGGCTTCAGTCTCTTTGGATCATCAGTTCAAAGGGAATGCAATCCCCTGATCCCCTTTCCTTTTCCTTGAAAACTTCCATAGGCACAGAGGTGGGCAATAATAGTACAAGGATCCTTCCTGTAAATCAGTATGTGAAACAGGTGCTTTGTCTATTTTATACGGTTTCCTAACCATACCAGGCAAAGGGGCCTGTCTGTATGAGTTATGATGATAGCACAAAAGGAAAATACTCCATTGTGTTTTAAGTGGGTCTCTTACAAATAAATGCAACTTGTTTTTAAAACCAATCTAATAATGTTTTGTCTACTGTTATCATTAATGTACTGGCTTCCATTCTAGTAATTTTGAATGTTCTATTCACCTTGTTTTGCCCTTCTTTCCTTTTTACTGTATCAATATACATTTCTTTCCTTTTTTGTGTGTTGAACCCAGGGCATTGCTCACACTAAGCATATACTCTGCTGAGCTATACTCCCAGCCCCGCATCAAGATAAATTTCTTTCTGACTGTTTCCTTTCTTTGATTGATTTGGAGTTATATATTTTATTTTCCTTAAGATTTTACTATACACAGCTAATAAATCAATGTTCATAACTTTAGTTCCACCTTCTCTTTAAACTACCCTGCTAAGAATATCAGCAACTTACAATTACAATTTTATTAAATAAAATCAAAAGCAGCCCCATTAAGCATACTTCCTACTTCTGTTCGTCTTTTTTTGTTGTTGTTGTCCATTAAGAAGAATCTGTAGACCTCAGTGCTTGAAGTCACACTACATCTATCTTATATGACAGCTACCTCATTGAGATGGTTCAGTCAACATGAAGAGCCACAACCTTCAATGGCAGCTGCCCCCAAGCCCATCCAATGAGCCCTCTTTGGCACTTCAGGATGGATTAAATAGTTGTAGCAGTTCATGCTTAATCTCAGGCTGGAAGGCCAAGGACACTGCTGCTGGAATGCCAGTGAAGACAGTCCCCTTGCCCAGAACGCTCACCGTCACACTCTGTTCCACAGCCACTAAAATCTGCTAGAGACATTTTTGAATTTTCAAATGCAAGAGGTCGCAAACCTCAAAATCATTTATAAGTCATTAGTCCCCAACTGTAAAGATTAGAAATAGTATCTGCGGTTGGGGATTTAGCTCCGTGGTCTGGTGCCTGCCTCACAAGTGCAAGGTCCCAAGTTTGATCCCTGGTACAAAAAAAGAAAGAAAGAAAGAGTGTCTTTTCTCACTAGAATTTAATCAATGACAGGGAAAGCCTCACACTGCTAGACTAGTTCAAGGCAATTTTAAAGATGATTTATAGAAGTCACTGAGAAGATAAAAATCCTGTTAATGACAAGGACTTCTGAGTCTTACTAAAGTGATTCCTGAAAAAGAAAATGGAAAAGCAGGGGAGCTGAGGGCCCATCAGGCCTTTATAAACTCATAAATTCCACTTTAAAAAAAAATTTTTTTTTTTTCTTGAGACAGGGTCTTGCTCTGTAGTTCAGGCTGGCCCTGAGCTCACTATGTAGCCCAGGCAAGCCTCGAACTCAGCTATCCTCCTGTCTCTGCCTCCCGAGTGCTGGGATTACAGGCGTGAGCCACCATGCCTGCCACTGTGGTATGTGGTATTGATGGCTGGTGGGCATGAGCCACCACGCCCAGCATTGTATGTGGTTCCTGGGATCGAACTCAGGACCTTACACTTGCAAGGCAGGCGCCGGAACCACTGAACTAAATCTCTGGCCCCAAAATACTATTTTTTTTTTTTTGAGACAGGGTCTCGCTTTGTAGTTCAGGCTGGCCCTGAGCTCACTATGTAGCCCAGGCAAGCCGCCGCGAACTCAGCAATCCTCTTGTCTCGGCCTCCTGAGTGCTGGGATGACAGGCGTGAGCCACCATGCCCAGCACTGTGGTATGCTGCGTTGATTGCTAGTGGGTGTGAGTCTCCACGCCCAGCATTATATGTGGTTTCCGGGGATCGAACTCAGGACCTTGCGCTTGCAAGGCAGGCGCCGGAACCACTGAGCTAACCCTCCGGCCCCCAAAATGCTATTATTTTTAAAGCAATATTATAGAAGCCAGAATAACTGTGCTCCCTGAAAGCAATTAATCTGATGTATAACACTTATTTTGTGAAACACAGTTGCAGTAACATTAGCCTGCAATATTATGAAATATATAATTCCTAAATTTGTACTTTCCACATCTTTCACTTTATGTCTAATATCATTTTAAGCTAATTTTCCTTGTCAAATCACCTTACCACACAAACATTTATCATTTATGCAAATACAGCATTAACAAAAACGAAACTCTAGGAGTTACTATGAACAAAATCTTGACTATTAAATCTATTACACGTAGGAGTGAAAGCAAAATTTTTCACCATTGTTATTACTGTCAATTTTTAATATACAAACTAATTTGGTAATTAATTATGTGAAGTGATTTGGATTAAAGTACTGGTTTCAATTAGGAAACATTAAGAAAGAGCTAACATCTCTACTGATAGGTATTTGGACAGAGCTACAGAGGGGCTAAAAACCATTTGATAACTCAGTGGTATGTAGCTTTTCTCCATTTGTAACCACACAAATGGGGGTGGGCAGAGAAGGGAGAAACAGACCAAAAGCCGCCAGCCTCACTCCAGGCCCTAGTGGCTGTCAGGATGTCCTGGGTTCTTGGAGTGGGAGGGGCAAACTGCTTAGAGAGAAACACTTTCCTTGGAAGATTTTCCTCAGACTTAACTTCTCTGCATTGGAGCAGCACTTGGGTCCTGAGCGAAAGGGGAAAGACAAAGCCACTCG
>PVIC010050902.1:0-12644 GCA_004025085.1 Thryonomys swinderianus
GAAGGAAGGAAGGAAGGAAGGAAGGAAGGAAGGAAGGAAGGAAGGAAGGAAGGAAGGAAGGAAGGAAAGGTGGCTCACACCTGTAAACACAGCATTAGGGAGGCAGAAGCAGGAGAATTGCTGAGTTCCAGGCTTGCCTGGGTACACAGTGAGCTCAGGGGCAACCTGAACTACAAAGCGAAACCATCTCAAAAAAAAAAAAAAAGCAAAAGGAAACCAAGTTTGATGTAACAGAACTTTAATATGCTACCCTAAAACTACCAGCTTCACACCAGGTATGGTCATGCAAACCTTTAATCCCAACACTCAGGAGGCTGAAGCAGGAACATTAGATATTTGAGCCTTGCCGAGGCAATTTAATGACTTAGCAAGACCCTCCCTCAAAACAAACTAAAAACTTTTTTTTTTTTTTTTTTTTTTTTTACTTTTGAGACAGGGTCTCACTTTGTAGTTCAGGCTGGCCCTGAGCTCACTATGGTGCCCAGGCAAGCCGCTGCGAACTCAGCAATCCTCCTGTCCCTGTATCCCGAGTGCTGGGATTACAGGCGTGAGCCACCACGTCTGGCATTGTGGTATGCGGTGTTGATTGGTGGTGGGCGTGTCTCCACACCCAGCATTATATGTGATAACTGGGGATTGAACTCAGGACCTTGCGCTTGTGAGGCAGGCGCCGGAACCACTGAGCTAACCCGCTGGGACAATAAAAACATTTTTTAAAGGGCTAGAAGACCCAGGCATAGTGGCATACAATTGTAATCCTAACACTCAGGGGGCTGAGGCAGGAGAATTGCTGTGAATTTGAGGCCAGTCTAGACTATATAATGAGTTCAAGGTCAGTCTGCACTAATGGGTGGGGGATTTAGTTCAGTGTTTCTGGCACCAGCTTCAACAGCACAAGGTCCTGAGTTCAATCACTAGTGCAAAAAAAGAAAAAAAAAAAAAGTTGTACAAGCTTGCACTACAAAGTGAACCCAGTCTCAATAAAACAAAATAAACAAATAAAATAAAATGCCTTGGAATATAGCTCAGTGTGAAGGCCCTAGGTTCAATCTCCAAACTGCCTAAAAAAATTAAATTAGACCACCAGCTTCTGATTTTTAAAAAGAGAAAAAGAACTATCTAACTTACCTAGAGATGCTACATACATTTCTGAATCCTTCAAGGGAGCCCAGGGCTTTCCAGCTGGCTGGACACCAAAGTCTGCTGCCTCTCCCTGCTCTTTACCCAAAGGGTAAGAGTCTACGAAGGAGTCCGAAAAGGCACTGCTTACAACATCTTCTTGGTCAGGACTCGGTAGACAGGAACAGATTTCAGACCAGAGATCCCTGCCAGAGTTGGTGGCTGTAGAGTCAACACTCTCGAACATTTTCATTTGGAATCTAAGCTGGAAAAGAGATATTCAGACAAATCAAAAGAAGGTTTCAGGATACAGTGTAAGTGTGTGGTACGCACGTGTTTACACATTTAAAAAAAAAAAGATTACAGGCTTTTAAAATATTTCTTATAACAAAAATTAAAATGTCTTTTATTAGATTCCTATTACAGACAAAGATGACAAAAGCAACTGAATTTTCTTTCTGGATCTGTGCTCATTTTTGTCTCTGAAAATGGAATTTCTACACGCTCCAAACACAGGACAAATGTGCTTCCACTTCTATGAACTGCCTAGAGTCAGACTGATAGAAAATCCGTGCTAGTCACCAGGGGACGGAGGGAAGGGAGAATGGGGACTTACTGTCCAACAGGTACAGAGTTCTTGTTTGAGAGGATGAAAAAATTCTAGGGATGGAATGTAGTTATGGTTGTACAACAATGGAAATGCCAGTAAACAGTATACATAACAACGGTTAAAACAGTCAGGCATACTGGTGCTTGTCTCTGTAATCCTAGATGCTGGGAGGCTGAGGCAGGAAGATCACATGTTGTAAGCCCAGCCTGGGCAATTTAGTGACCTGTCTCAAAATATTTTTTAAGAAGTAAATAAATAAATAAGGGTTGTGGGTATAGCTCAATGTGAGGGTTAAATCCAGACTGAGGGGGAAAATGTTAAAATGTTAGAATTGAAATGTTAAAAGCTAAAATGATGGGGCCGGGGATTTAGCTTAGTGGTTCTGGTGCCTGCCTTGCAAGCACAAGGTCCTGAGTTTGATCCCCAGTACCACATACCACAATGCTGTGTGTGGTGACTCACACCTACCAGTAATCAGTACCACACACCACAATGCTGGGCTGAGTGGTTCATCCTTGTAATCCCAGCACTCAGGAGACAGAGGCAGGAGGACTACTGTGAGTTTGAGGCTTGCCTGGGCTACATAGAGAGCCCAGGGCCAGCTTGAACTACAAAGCAATACCCTGTCTCAAAAAAAAAGAGATAAATGCTGGGCGTGGTGGCTCACGCCTGTAATCCCAGCACTCGGGAGGCAGAGACAGGAGGATTGCTGAGTTCGCAGCGGCTTGCCTGGGCACCATAGTGAGCTCAGGGCCAGCCTGAACTACAAAGCGAGACCCTGTCTCCAAAAAGCAAAAAAAAAAAAAAAAAAGAGATAAACCTTATGTATATTTTAACATACTAACACATAAGAACACAGAGGAACCTCTAGGGTGCTTCCAATGTGAACAACCAGGGACACTTTTCTCCAAAGATCTCCAAAATGCAACTGCTCTAGCCAGCCAATTAAATTTCGTCTTTGGTAAGGCAGACTAAAGGTCTTTCAGTTTCACATACCTAAAGATAAGAAAAATGTTGTCTGGTAAAAAGGGTCTGTCAGTATTCTAATAATCCAAGGGCCATATGCTCATTATATGCGGTAGCTAATATAGAATTACATTAACTCATACTCCTTTTTAAAAAAATCACTTTTACACCTAAAATCCCAGCACTTCATAGGCTGAAGCAGGAGGATTGTCAAGAGTTTAAAAAAAGGACACATAAAAATCTCTTAAAATGTTATTATTTTAATTGTACATTATGTAGGGTACAGTGTGGTAATACATGTACATACTGTGTGATGATCAAGTCAGGATAGTTAGCATGTAACAGGAACACTGAAATATAAGTAGTTGCATTGTTTTACAGATGAAGAAACTGAATCTCAGAAGGATCCCCAAAATCCAGACTTGAATTGCTCGAAAAGCATGGGGGGAGGTCTACTGGAGACTGAACCCAGGGCCCTTGCACTGAGTTATATCCCACATGCTTCCAAACCACCACTCCGCCTCAAAAGAGGATCTCACTATATTGTGGGGAAAGATCCCAACTTAGCCTCCCAGAGTGTTGGAATTACAGTGTCAGCCGACATGCTCTGCTTCAAAATCCACATTTTTATCCAATACGCTTCTTGTTTGGGAGATAAACTGAAAGCACGGGTCTGGGAGAGCTACAGAGACGGCACGTGGGTGAGAAGGGTGTTCCATAGCCATCTAAATTTATGGCATAGGCCTACACCTTTCAGCGGGAGTCTCAGAAATCTGGAAGGATGCCTAGTGAAAGGTTTAAAAAAATGTCAGGAGAGCCCAGTCAGTGCTAAAGCCCAAAGTAAAGGGAACACATATGTCACTGCACCCCGGGGTGAACTGATGAGGCTTCGATCAAGTCCTTGAAAATATCCAAACTAAAACTCTGCTCCTGCTGATCCCCGTGAGCCCCCGCACCTAGGGCACCCTAACTGCTCAGAAAACCTAGTCTCCACACTCCAGGCCTCAGTCACTCCGGCGTCAAAAGCAGGCTAGGGCGTACGAACAGAGTCCTTGACAGCCTCTGTGGTGTTCCGGGCCAGGAATAAATAAAATAGGGGATACAAAATCTCGGCACCCAAAACCCTCCTCACCTACCGTCAGCACGGCACCCCTCCGTTCTGCTCAGGTCAGCAGCACTCAGCCTAGAAGCAGCAGGGGGAGGAGTCTCCGAGTAACAGAAACCAGGAGCTCTCCGGTTGTCGTCTGGTCCATGTACGTAGTGTGAATACATTGGTGGAGGGGAGCTTGGGCGGAAACAAGGACCCGGAAGTGGTGGGCGGGGCCATAGCTGCTAGGAAACGGGGGAGTCTTTTGACCAGAGCCGGTTTCCCTCTGCCTGGAGGAGTTTGATTTCTTGGGGACCACCCAGTGGTTCCCGCTATTTGCTCATCATCTCCCTACTCTAATGAGAAAGCCCAGTTTTCCAGACTTTTTTTTTTTTTTTTTTTTGAGACAGGGTCTCGCTTTGTAGTTCAGGCTGGCTCAGAGTTCACTATGTAGTCCAGGCAAGCCTCGAACTCAGCAATCCTCCTGTCTCTGCCTCCCGAGTGCTGGGATTACAGGCGTGAGCCACCACGCCCAGCACTGTGGTATGTGGTATTGATTGCTGGTGGGCGTGAGTCTCCACGCCCAGCAATGTATGTGGTATTGATTGCTGGTGGGCGTGAGTCTCCACGCCCAGCATTGTATGTGGTTACCGGGGATCGAACTCAAGACCTTGGGCTTGCGAGGCAGGAGGCACCGGAACCACTGAGCTAATCCTCCGGCCCAGTTTTCCAGATTTTTAACTTTCCTTGGGCCCTTGATAAGTTCACCCCCCAAGCAATTCTCTGGGGAGGTATGTGTTTCATACCCTTGCTACCCAAGTTAGAGGATTTTACTGGCATCTTTTCTTACTGTCAGGGAGACCCATGCCCATTGAATTATAACGCTTTCGCTTATCCAGTCAGCAGACAGCCAAGCTCCTGCGGCGTTGTCGCCTTTGTGTTAGACTTGGAATGGGTCCCAGACTTGCTTACAGCTTGTCTGCCAGGAACAAGGTTTGCCGAAGAGGCAGATGAGGGTACAAATAACAGCCAAGAGCCATAGAAGCCATGCCAGAAGTATGGCCAGAGTACAGAGAAAACAGTGTGAGTT
Source organism: Thryonomys swinderianus (assembly GCA_004025085.1). Classification (NCBI taxonomy): domain Eukaryota; kingdom Metazoa; phylum Chordata; class Mammalia; order Rodentia; family Thryonomyidae; genus Thryonomys; species Thryonomys swinderianus. The sequence goes on from PVIC010050902.1 coordinate 4,873, forward strand.
GGGGTGCTTTTTAAAATGACCTTTGATATCCCTCAGGGGCTATGAGGAGGTCCACTTAGTTAACAACCTCCCTGATCCCCAGTTTCCAGGACTGTTAATGTCTCCCAAAGAAACATGTGATGAAAGTGCTCAGTCAACCACTAATAGGAGAAATTTGGCTGAGGGTATTGCCTTTAGACATGTCCAACAATCAACGGTATGGTAGTGACCACTATGACCATGTTGAAAATACTATCACAAGGGACTCTTTTGCTCATACTTACAACCATTCTTAGTATGCAAGCAAAGAAAACAGAAAGCAAAGAAATTAGAAAACAGAGGAGAAATTGGGAGCCTATAATCCCAGCACTCAGGTGGCTGAGCTAGGAGGATTGCCATGAAGAGGCTAGCCTGGGCTACACAGTGAGTTCAAGGCCAGCCCGAACTATGTAATGAGATACCCCCTCAAAAAAAGCAAACAAAAACAACAACAACAAAAGAAAACAAAGTAGAAAGTAGTAAACAAGAGTTTGTCAGTGCTTAATCCTAGGTAGGCATGGTACAACTTGAGCTAAATCCCAGCCTCAAAGTAGCCACCATATTTTTTCCCCTTTTATGAATCTTTTTTTTTTTTTTGGTAGTACCAGGGATTGAACTCGGCCCCTTGTGCTTTAACAGTGCTTAATCCTAGAAAAAGACCCAGGACCCAGTATCTGAGTTACCGAATCTACTTGTAGGCTCCTGTCCTTCCTTAACCCCTCAACTCAAATTTCTGAAGAGAATTTTCACTTTATTCCCTTTTCTCTTTTCAACCACTTGTTTTGTCCCTGTAAACTATGCCAATGCAGAGTATCTGATTCACAGAAACAGCCACTGGAGTAGGTTTCTGTGCACTTTGAACAACTAGCCAATGGCATTTGTGATTGACTTAAGTTCTTTCCCTGATTTTGCACTCAGCAAACTTGATTTCAAGCGTGGCTTTTCAGTTCTTTTTTTTTATTTTTTGTGGTGCTGGGAATTGAAACCATGGTTTGGTGCATGTGAGGCAAGTGCTCTAGCTCTGAGCTGCACACTTACCCCCTCAGATACTGTGATGGCAGGATGAATGTAGCTTGGATGGTGAGAAATCACTGAAAAATTAATTTTATAAATTTATAAAGTGACAGATTAGCTGGGTGTGGTGGCACACCCTGCCAGCATTCAGGGGTTGAGGCACAAGGATAACTTCAAATTCGTTGAGTTACGAAGGGAGACCCTGTGACAAAAATTAACAGACTGCCACCTTGCCTATTTACTCATGTCCTCACGTTTCCATGAATAAATTCCAACCAGATCTTGGACAAGGAAAGTCAAAACCAAAGCCAGTGTGATCTTTGCCTCCCCAAAGACTACTCACACTGGAAACTGGGTGAGGCCAGTCAGCAGTTCTCCCTCACAACTCTGATTTATCACAGTATGATTAGTATTTGCATCTTTTATGGTCTCCTCATCTAGCCTATAACTTCAGTGAGAACTACGCTTTTGTTTTTTAGAGACAAGGTCTTGCTATGTAGTTCAGGCTAGCCTTGAACTCACTCTGTAGCCCAGGCTGGCCTGGAACTTGCAGTGATCCTGCTATCTCAGCCTTCAGAATGCTGGAGTTGCAGGCATGTGACACCATGCATTGGTAGAAACTTTTTTTTTTTTTTTTTTGCCTTTTGCTTTTTGGAGACAGGGTCTCACTTTGTAGTTCAGGCTGGCCCTGAGCTCATATGGTGCTCAGGCAAGCCGCTGCGAACTCAGCAATCCTGTCTCTGCCTCCCAAATGCTGGGATTACAGGCATGAGCCACCACGCCCGGCATTGTGGTATGTGGTGTTGGTTGTTGGTGGGCGTGTCTCCATGCCCAGCATTCTATGTGGTTACCGGGGATCGAACTCAGGTCCTTGCGCTTGCGAGGCAGGCGCCGGAACCACTGAGCTAACCCTCCGGCCCGGTAGAAACTATTTCTGATTTATGTATCTCAAGAGTGAAGTCTTATAAGTATTCAAAAATTGTTTGGCAGGGCCAGAGATTTAGCTCAATGTTTCCTGCGCCTACCTAGCAAGCCCAAAGTCCTGAGTTTGATCCCAGTAACCACATACAAAAATACCAGGCGTAGTGACTCATGCCCACTACCAATCAGTACCACATACCACAATGCTGGGCGTGGTGGCTCACACCTGTAATCCTAGCCCTCTGGAGGCAGAGGCAGGAGGATTGCTGAGTTCAAAACTTTCCTGGGCTACACAGTGAACTCAGGGCCAGCCTGAACTACAAAGTGAACTACAAAGTGAGACCCTGTCCCCCTCCGCAAAAAAAAAAAACTGTTTGGCAACTGAATATTTGAACTAGAATTCTTGTGGTCAAGGATCATACTGACCTAGAGCTAAACCTGATTCCTTCTCAGTCACTTCTCCATGTTGCAACCATAACAACCCTTTTGGCATAAAAATCATTCCTCTTCTTTTTTCTCGCTCTATAACGCCAAAATTCCTATTACCCTTAAGATATTTAAATCCTTAACATGGTAAATGGTTGGAGTTCTTCATTCAAAAAACAGGACTAATTTCAACCAGTTAAGCAGTAAGGACTCCATTAAAAGTGCTCTGTCGGCCGGGTATGGTGGCTCACGCCTGTAATCCCAGCACTCGGGAGGCAGAGACAGGAGGATTGCTGAGTTCAAGGCTTGCCTGGGCTACATAGTGAGTTCAGAGCCGGCCTGAACTACAAAGTGAGACCCTGTCTCAAAAAAAAAAAAAGTGCTCTGTCCAATAGAAATGTTTGTGATGGTTGAAAATTCTGTATCTAGGCCCTGCTTCTTGGGAAGCAGAGGCAAAGGAGTGTGAGTTTGAGGCTAGGCAAGCAATAGCAAAATCTTGTCTCAGCAAAAAAAGGTTTTTGTTTCCTAGCAGTCTGACAAAATAGCCACTAGTTGTATGGGTCTATTGAGCACTTGAAATGTGACTTACATAACTAAAGAATTGAACTTTAAATTTTATCCTACTTTAAATATAAATATATATGTGTGGCTAATGGTGACTCCATTGTACAGCACAAGATGAAAGTATATTAAGCAGTTCACAGACCCTCCAGGTAAGCAGAACCAGGCTTCAAGCTTATCCGGGTGTACAGCCACACACAGGAATCTAGACCTCACTGAGGGCCTGCTGGGGGAGTGCCCAATGCCGTGAGCACAGATAGTTGTTGGCTAGGCACCAAACACAGGATATTTTTCCACTCAGCTCCTCAAATCAGATACCTCCAATGCTACCTTCTCAAGACCTGGGTTCCACACTATGCCTGCTTCTAAACCAAAGCCCTGAGTAGGTCAAATACCTATGCATAAACTGCAAGGGAGGCTGGGACAGTGGGTATCTGGCTTCCAACATGGGGATAGTAATGTGAAAAACTTCACACACACACACACACACACACACACACACACAGTGTTTTCAGAAGATTCTGGTGTCCTTGGAGTACAACAAATGCTGGGTTCCTATGTTCTCTGTCCTTCCTCCTCAAGCTTTACTATGTAGAGCAAATCACCTGAGGATCATGTTAAAGTGTAGATTCTCATCAGTAGATCAAAGAGAGTTGGGGAGTTGGGAGGGAAACCAACAAGATTTTTTTGAGATCACGCTTTGTAGTTTAGGCTGTGCCTGAGTTCACTAGGTAGCCCAAATTAGCCTCAAACTTTCACCAATCTTCCTGCCTCTGCCTCCTGAGTTCTGGGATAACAGGTATGAGCCACCACGGCTGTCATTATTGTATGTGGTACCGGGGATTGAACTCAGGACCTTGCGCTTTCCAGGCAGATGTTGGAAACACTGAGCTAAATCCCCGGCCCCAACAAGATTTTTTATTTGTTTTCTATCTGCATGATTTTCCCAAACACTTGAGTTACCTTACTGAATTTTCACAACTCTGTTCCAACACTACCTAGTCCTAGGGAATGAGGCCTGGTCCCTAAGTACTGTGGAATCAGAGAAAGAGGCAGATGGGTCCAAGGTTACACAGAATGCACTTTATTGGGAATTTACTGACAGCAGTTTGGACCTGGAGGTAACAAGTCCAGTCATTCTCAGAAACTCGGATCAGACTTCTATTCTGATCAGAACAAAAGTGACTTCAAAACAATAAATTTTTTTTGAGACAGTATCTTGCTTTGTAGTTCAGGCTGGCCCTGAGGTCACTATGTAGACCAGGCATACCTCAAACTCAGCAATCCTCCTGCCTCTGACTCCCGAGTGTTGGGATTACAGATGTGAGCCACCATGCCCAGCACTGTGGTATGTGGTGCTGATTGCTGGTGGGCGTGAGTCACCACACCCAGTGTTGCTGTATGTGTTTACTGGGGATCAAACTCAGGACCTTGCACTTGCTAGGCAGGCACTGAAACCACTGAGCTAAATCTCTGGCCCTATTCTGAATTTCTTAATAAGTTGATTTACTTGCGATATGGTAGCTTCCTTAATCAGTGGAAAATTCGACCTCTTTTTTTTGAGGAAGGAATCAGAAATTAGGCTTTTCTTAGCATATGGAGTTCTATAGCTGTGGCTATCTCAAACTGCTCTGAAACAAGGTAATCTGTAGTACTTCTTTCTGTTAGTTTGGTGGAAATGATGTTACACAAGGAATATAGCAAAAGAAAAAGACAAGGAAAAGACTTCTCTTATTCCTCTGTAAAGTATTAATGCATATGATGAGAATGCCCTAAATCAACACTAGCATTTACTATCACAAAATCTCCTGAATTGGACTGGACATTTGTCCCCTTTTGGGACAATGAAATATTGACCTGCTTGGAGGAATATCACTCTAAAAATGAAAGAGTCAGATTCTCTCTAGTCACCCTGGAAGTGAAGACTCAGATCCGCAACCCAGGCTCTGCTGATTAAAGTCTTTTTTGAAGGACTCTGAACTTTATGACCGAGACAGAGTGACATAGGGAAATTCAGAAACTTTCAGAGGGCAGAAGGACCTCAGGGTAGAGTCCTTTGGCACAACAGAGTACCTGGTAGCTACAGCATCTTACCTGGATTTCTTCTCTAGCAGAGGGTGGCTGGTTTTTTGCTTCTCCTGACTTGGTCCTTTTGCTGGGCCTATTATCCAGCTTGCCTGTGAAATCTACAAGGCATTATTTTCAATAATTCCCTCTCTGAGGAAGTCAGTCAGTTGGCGTCAACATTTTGTATTTAAGATCCCTGGCAATACATTGTCTGATCCACTTGCAGCTTTAATGTGCATGGGCATGAGGATGAGAGCGATAGGAAGCAATGGGAAGTCTCTAATTCTTAAGCTGTTCCAGAGAAGGACAGATGTAGATTGTCTCTTGTGTCTGTGTGTGTGTGCAAAAAACAACTAGAACAGTATTATTGAAGTATGTCACGCCTGTAATCCCAGCACTCAGGAGGCACAGGCAGGAGGATTGCTGAATTTGAGGCTTGCTTGTGCTACATAGTGAGCTCAGGGGCAGTCTGAACTACAAAGTGAGACCCTGTCTCAAAAGAAATAAAGAAAGAGGGGGGAAGCAAGAAAGGAAGGAAGGAAGGAAGAAAAAGAAAGAAAGGAAGAAAAGAAAGGAAGGAAGAAAAAGAAAGAAAGAAAGAAAGAAAGAAAGAAAGAAAGAAAGAAAGAAAGAAAGAAAGAAAGAAAGAAAGAAAGAAAGAAAGAAAGGAAAAAAGAAAAGTATACAATAGATGATCTTCAATATACACAACAGAGTTTAGCAACTTTTATTCTAGAGTGTTTGTTTTTGGTCAGGCGTGATGGACTACGCTGAGGCAAGAGAATCGCCAAGTTCGAGACCAGCCTGGGTTACATAGTGAGTTTAAGGCAGGTCTCAACTACATAGGGAGAACCTGGCTCCCAAAAACAAAAACTGGCTTTTGGTTTGTTTAAAATAAAACTCCTTTTTAACGTTTCTGCATAAGCAAGGCACCATCTAAGAAAGATGCCACTCCCGTCACGATCTCTACTAAGCGAAACCAAAGATTTCCTTTATGAACTAACCTCAAATCTCCGGGTAGGAGGGTACACTTCTGACATCTCCAGTCTACACTCAGTCCACTAATTGCACTTCCTCTTCCCCACAGTCTCAGGCCCCGCCCAGGCCTCGCTCTCGTTGATTGGCTGGTGCTGCGTGATGCCATCAGGGCGCGACGCGGGCGCTACGGTCCTGTGGTCATGCGTCTGGGTGGTCACGGTTGGCCTGGGTTTCTTGCAAAGTGGCGCTTCGAACTCAGGCCCCTCAGCTTTGTCAGGACTTGGGGTAGCTGTAGGGGCCCGATGGCAGAAACACTATCGACGGAAGTCGAGGGAGTAAGCGGACTGAGGGTTCCAGCTCAGCAAAACGGAGACCCTGGTGGCGACGCGAAGGGCGAGCCGTTCCTGGAGCCCCCAGAGCCAGCGGGCCCTGTAACCGAACCGACGCCCAGGGACGGGGAGCAGACCTCGGCTCTAGCCCCCGACGCAGGCAAGCGTAAGAAACGACGAGGCCCAACTGGGGAGCGCGTCGTGCCACCCCCGAAGAAGCGGCGGACTGGGGTCAGCTTTGGTAACGAGCACTTTGCTGAGACCAGTTACTACTTCGAGGGCGGCCTGCGCAAGGTGCGACCCTATTACTTCGACTTTCAGACCTACTGCAAAGGCCGCTGGGTAGGCCACAGCTTGCTGCATGTCTTCAGCACGGAGTTCCGAGCCCAGCCTCTAACCTACTATGAGGCGGCGGTCCGGGCAGGCCGCCTGCACCTCAATGAGGAGCCAGTGCACGATCTCAGCGTCATGCTCAAGGTGAAGCCCTGGGGACACACCTTTCTGTAATGCTGACTCACCGTGGTAGTGAAGAGAAGCAAGGCAACTTCAGCTTTTAGAGACCTCCCCTATCCTAATTTTGAGAACCATAGAGCTAGTCTAATCCTTCCATTTTACAGATAAAAAACTGAGACTTAGCGTATGACTTGCCCAAGAGTATGTCATGAGTCTTGGTAGATCTAGATGTAGAGAGGTCTTTGCATGGGACAGGTTGGTGTTTTTTCAGGGTCATAAATTACGATTTATGGAGTTCTTTCCTCCATTTGAAAGAAATATACTACTGGTGATTTCCTGTCCCTGCAACCCCAGTCCTCTGGAGGCAGAACCAGGATTGCTGTGAGTTCGAGGCCAACCTGAGCTACACTGGGAAAACCTGGTTCAAAAAAAGTCCAAAAGTCCAGGCATGGAACATGCCTGTAAACTCAGGACTTGGGAAACTGAGAAAGGAAGATCACTGTGACTTTGAGGCCAGCCTGTGCTACACAGTGAGTTCAAGGCCAGCCTGAGCTATATAGTGAGATCCTGTCTCCAGAAGCCCAAAAAACAAAAATAAGGAAATTTACTTTAAAAATACATCTTTTTTGGGGCCAGAGGGTTAGCTCAGTGGTTCTAGCACCTGCCTCGCAAGTACAAGGTCCTGAGTTCGATCCCCGGTAACCACATACAATGCTGGGCGTGGAGACTCATGCCCACCAGCAATCAATACCACATACCACAGTGCTGAGCGTGGTGGCTCACGCCTGTAATCCCCACACTCGGGAGGCAGAGGCAGGAGGATTGCTGAGTTCGAGGCTTCCCTGGGCTACATAGTGAGCTCAGAGCCAACCTGAACTACAAAGTGAGACCATGTCTCAAAAAAAAAAAATCTTTTTTATAGAATATGTACAAGCAGGCAAAAATTTTTAAAATGCATAATCTCTTGTGGCAAGAGGGTTAGCTCAGTGGTTCTGGCGTCTGCCT
>PVIC010050903.1:0-12665 GCA_004025085.1 Thryonomys swinderianus
AAAAGCAAAAAAAAAAAAAGCAAACCCTCTCCCAACCTGCCCCCCCCAAACACTGTGCAACTAGTCTTTACTGACATTGCAGGAACTGGAGATTTTTTTTTTTTTTTGAGACAGGGTCTCATTTTGTAGTTTAGGCTGGCCCTGAGCTCACTATGTAGCCCAGGCAAGCCTTGAACTCAGCAATCCTCCTGTCTGCCTCCCGAGTGCTGGGATTACAGGCGTGAGCCACCACGCCCACCATGGAGAATTTTTTAGAATACACACAACTTGCAAAGACTGACAACACTTTAGTATACTAAGAAAGTCTCAGGTTTAAGATTTAGAAATGAGCTCCTCCAGTTCTTGGGAAAACAAATCGCTTCCTAATTTTTTTTTTTTGAGACAGGGTCTCACTTTCTAGTTCAGGCTGGCCCTGAACTATGTAGCCCAGGCAAGCCTCAAACTCAGCAATCCTCCTGCCTCTGCCTCCCTAGTGCCGGGATTACAAGCGTGAGCCACCACGCCCAGCATTGTGGTATGTGGTACTGACTGCTGGTGGGCATGAGTCACCATGGCCAGCATTGTTGTACGTGGGTATTGTTGAACATGGTTACCAGGGATCAAGCCAGAGACCTGGCATTTGCTAGGCAGGCGCTAGAAACAATGAGCTAAATTTTTGGCCCTCTCCCTAATATTTAATAAAAATAGGCTAGAGTGTTGGTAGTTACTTATTTTTAATTGAATTTGATGGCAGAGAAAGGCAAACTGGCACCCAGAGATTTCCTTCCTGAACTACTTGCTTTTAAGTACAAGGTGTATCATTCTCTGTAATTTAAATTGTCCTGGGAAAAGAGTAACCAAATTCCAACAGAAGTCAGAAATACAAGCCCTTGGTAGCTGTTGAGATTCCAGGGGGTGCTGGGTGGCCCCACACAAAACCAGCCTGCTGCCAGATGCCATGCCCACACTGCCCTCCACACAACCAGAACTCACAGTGCTTTGAACCTGCTCACCTTAACTCAGCTACTTCATTCCGGTGGCTGCTGTCATCTTTAGCCTCAGGGGATAGGCCTACTGTGCAGGCTTAAGAGTGAGGGAACTGCTTGATCCAGGGACAAAGGCAACAAAGACACAAGATCAGAATGACAGGGCAGGCGTTAAAAAAACAGAGGAAGGTTCAAACAAAATCAATTACAGGCAGACTTACAGAATCCTGAAATGCAAGTTGTTTTTAATATTCTTAAAAGCACACAGAAGTCTTGATTTATACAAAAATAAATACATACCATGACAAAGTTATTCATGATCCCGGAGTCCTTTGGAGTCAAACTTAATGGGTGTGTCAATGACAACATAAACATACACGGTGTCACACACAGATGCACAATCCAGTTATAAAAACAAGCTCCTTGGAGGCTCCAAACGAGCAGTGTGCTTCCGCTGTGCAAGCACAGCAGCGCTGGGCGGAGGCTGAGCAGCTGGGCCGCAGCAGGGCCCAGGGAGCCCAGGCGGGAAGGCACTGTCCCTCAGCTCGCAGCGCCACCTAGGCTTCCAGACACCAGCACAACAACCTGCTCTGAGGCTCCCTGAGGATCGCGTTTCTCCAGCAACCATAAAACCTGAGAGGGCTGTTTTGTCCCCACTGTGGCTCTGACCTAGGTCTGAAAGCAGAAGACCAAGAAGGTGTGCTGACTAAATCCTGTCACTGTCACGATGAGGGAAACCATGACTGTCCTTGGACAGCGAGCTGGGACCCTCGCACCTCCCCCGGGGCTCCTCAGGCCCAGGACTCCGCGAGGCTCTGGGCATTCTCCTGTGTGCAGGGAGAGGGTTCTTTCTCTGCCCAACAAGCTCTCCAGGCCGAAGAAGTTTGGCTCAAAACACTTGACACTGCAGAAGTTGGGGATTTCGGAACTGAAGCTTTTACTCCTGCAACACACAACATAAAAAACAAAATCCAGTCTGATTAGTAGAGGGCTAAATCTTAGGTAAAACCTGACGTGTTCCGACGGGCCTGCCAACAGGCTGGAATGTATCTGCACAGCTGAACCTGCTGCTGTTTCTTTGGCTGTCTTCCGGTGAGCTCCAGAACTGATGCCCTCCATCCTCTTTTCCGAGATGTGTGCCTCCTGCAGTCCTTCGTCAGCCGGTGCTCATCCTCACACCCTGCCCACCGCCTTCCTAAACCTCAGGGTGAACTTCTGAGTAGAAGAGTCCTTCCGCTGAGATGGCATCCCCGAGGCCCACAGTTCGAATTGGGTCCTTGCACACCAGCACCGGTGTGAAGTAGAAGGATATGCCCTCACGGTGCCACTCTGCCACAGGCTTGACGGGATTCAGCACAATCCTGGAGCCCACCTCCAAGTGTGAAGTCATGAACTCTTGGGGCGCCCTCAGGGACACTCGGCTGGCATCAATGGTCTCGGTGGCGCAGGCCTGGGTTCCGGCCACGCGAGCTCCAGCGGCCACGGCTGCCAGCTGGTTGGCCCAGTGCCCATCCACCGTGGCCAGGATGTGATAGACCAGCGTGTGGAAATGGATCCTGGTGAGGTCCGAGGCCCGGCCTTCGCTCCTCCCGTGCTCCTTCAGGATCCAGAAGAGGATGTCACTGACCATGCCCACGTCGGGAACGCCATCCCAGGAGGCCAGAGAGGCGTGAGGCCCAGACGCTGACTGGCTGAGGAACAGCAGCTCCTGCTCGTTCAGCCCGAGGGAAGTCACTGCGGGAAAGACCTGCTGACAGAAACAAGGACAGATCTCTGTTGGTGGCCACACCCAGCCCTGAGAGCTCAGGACACAGGCATTGATTAAGTGACCACGGCAGCAGACGTCTCCTCTCCCCCAAACCGCCTCTAACTACAGCCACCTTTGGGCTCACTTGGGACAAAGCACCAGTCTGGGGTAGCACTGCTTCACACCCAGTTTCTGGTCCTGTGCCACTCTATGGAAGGGTTAGGAAAGGCACACAAGGAAGGGTGTATTCCCATGTCAGACTCATGGAGCAGACCAGGTGGGCAGGCGCTGCGGAGGAAGAGGAGCAGAGGGGGCAGAGCCTGCACGGTGACCCTTGTTTTGTCCACACATTGGCAATGAACAGGTTAAACAGCAGCGAAATGGAAAGTCAAGACACTGGGTCACAAAGCGGGTGAGTGGCGGCCTGGGTAGCCTGCACCCCACTTGGATTTAGCCTAACCACACTGCCATCTAGAGCAGGATGCAGGTTCTTAGGTGCCTGCTGTGAGGCGCTCGAGGTCACCCCAACTTCTCTGCCTTCGCACTGCCTGAGGTTTACCTCGAAGCAGCTCGAGTTCTGCCAATGCCACTCACTTGCAGCCCGATCCCAGAGGGAGAAATGTGACTCACAGCCCCTGGCTCAGCTGCGCTGCCGGGTCTGTCGGCTCCTGCAGACCAGCAGCGAGCCAAGCCCGAACCCAGGGCCGGCCCAGGAGGTTACCTGCTGCACGATGCTGCTCATGAGCTCCCTGTTCGTCATGCTGGCCAGCTCCAGGTGCACTGGAACCCCGGTGGGGATGTCAGCAATGGAGGTGACGACCTGCAGAGGGAGGAGGCTAGGAGGAGGCTGGGTCTGGGGGAGGGGCGGCTCCCGAGCAGTCTGGTGCCTCCTAACTGCCTTCTCAGCACCCTCAAGAACTGCAGGCACTGCGGGTCTCCACACTCTGCGGGACGCAGAGAAGTGCACTCTGGGAGAAACCATCAGTTATATGGCCAGAGGCCAAGAAAGTGCCGCCAGCCTATTCCTAAGGTCCAACCCGAGCGGCCGGCTCCAGCTGTTGGACAGATGTGTGGCACGGCGGATGTGAAGCGTGATGCGATAGGTGGCATGAAAGACATCAACTACACAGCCTGCAGCTTGTTGCCCTGCCCTGCCCTGTGCCAGCTGCCACCATCAATCCTCGGGAGAGGGGGCCTACGGCGGCAGAGGCCACATGGCTAGGGCAGGACCTCCCGACAGGGCCATTACCTCCAAGAGCCGCTTCTTCTGGAGCTCCTTGCTCTGCCCCTCCATCATGTGCAATCCAGAGAGGACCACCAGGTCGGGCTGGAACTCCTCCAGGCTAGACACGAACACCTCCAGTGTGTTCATGGCTCCGTTGGAGAGGTCATGGGAGAAGATGAAGCGGTTGGCGTGGGGGGCTTTAAACGGGCCCCACTCCTCCCCTAAAAGAGTCCAGTCGACACAGTGGGAAGAAAAGAAAGATGCTTTCAGCGTTCTCACTGTGGGGAGCCTGGGTTCCGAGTGGGCTGTGTTGGTCTGGGGTCAGCACTGCACCGCGTCTGGGGCAGTGGTCAGTGAACAGACCCATCAGATCCCTAAAGCTAAGTCCAGCACAGAAACCAAAGGCTCGTGGGGCTCTGTGTGCCCTTTTCACAGCCACAAGCCCCTTGAGTTCAAGCAGGGCCCTCTGTCCACTGAGCTCTCAGACACGGACAGTTATACGCCGCGTGTCCTGCCATCAGACACACTGCCTCTTCCCACGTCGGATCCCCCTCACAGCAGTGCCTGACACCCCCAGTTAGCTGGAATCTGGACAGGGGAGCCCGAGACCACACTGCCTGCCTCCTCCTGTGCTGCCCCGTGGTGGTTTCTGGCCACCTCTGCCTGAGGCGCTGTGCAGCACTGACTGGCCAGACCATGACTGATGGATGCTCTTTTCTCTCGAACGCGCAGCCTTTCTCGACTGACTCTCCTCTTCCCACGCAGACTGCGTTACCTCCTTCCCGGGCCACTGAGGCCCTCTGTGAGGGGACTGGCACACACTCATCCCTTCAGGGGCCTGAGCCAAGGACACAGCCCACAGCGTCATCCGTCACCCTGTCCCCACTGCCTCACCTAGCATGGGTGCAGCTGTGTGAATGTGTTAGCCAAGAGCGCCGGGTACACGGGACAGACTGACGGCAACACACAGAGCTGTGAGCTCCGAACCCCACATTTCTCCCGTGAACAGACTGCATGGTGGGGAAAGGCACGATGCGGACATTTTCCCCTGCGTGAGACACGAGCCTAGCCTGCGGCTGGACTGCGGGAAACTGGCCTCCCGCAGGCCAGGGGAGACGGCCACACAGCAACCCGCACGGGCCGACCCCCTCGAGGAGTGACAGGGACAAGTAAGCAGGTTCCTGCAAGGTGGGACAAGGCGGTCCGCGGCGAGCTGCTCACATGGTTCCGCGGGACACAGGACTGGGGCGGCCCGAGAAGAAGCCGGTTAGGGGAGGCGCCTCCAGCCCAGGGCTCGGCTCGTAAAGCTTTGTATCGCTGCAAGCAGCGTCTCTGCTCGGGTGTGCGTCCTGCCCCTCCTCAGCCGGGGCAGCGGAAGCTGTGTGGCGACGGACCGCACCCCACCCCAGCCTGCAAGTGAGGCGCCCTGGGGTGGGCGGGTGGGAGAGGGAAAAACAAGCCAATCAAGCCTGTTGGGAAGCACCTGTCAAGGCCAGAGAGGCTGGGACCGTGCTGCTGACGGAGCTGACCCGAGGCTGTCGCCGCCACACTGCATCCCCCGGGACCTATGGAAATGTAACAGTGCCTAAAGCCTAAGGGAAGCCCATGGCCTCGTACAAAGAGAGCTAAAGACAAACTGAACACAAGGCTTATAGATCCAAGATGGGAACCAGCTTTTCCCAGCTCAGTTTCTCTTCCTCTCCACACGAGGCACACGGCTGGGAAATACCACAGCAAAGAGGTTGGGCGTGGTGGGCTGAGGCAAGAGGCCTGCTGCAAGTTTGAGGCCCGTCTACCCTCTAGAGTGAGTTCAGGGAACCCTGGAAGAGAGAGACTGTCTCAGAAAAATGAAACCAGAAATACAACAGCCAAGTCCGCCCGAAGACACGCATCTCTCCGCTGAGCACGGGAAGAGACAGAAACAAGAACCGTGAAGGTGCGGTTCGCGCTGTAGAGGCCAAGGTAGGGGGAGATGGAGCCCAGAGCGGTAGCACCTGGGGCACCTCTGAGCTGCTAAAGGCCCCTCTAGGCAGCAGGCAGTTTGCTGAGCTGCTGCTCACACTACTACACACAGGAGGGAAAAGCTGCACTATTTCCCAGGAAGCGAAACAAACAGAGAAACCTAACATGTGCGCGCCATGAAGCCCAAAATGCCTCCTGCAGCATTCCGGCCCTGACGTCCAGCCTTTGCCTGTCCTGAATCGCCAGTGAGTGCTAGCGAGTTCCTGAAGGAGAGGTGGAAGCAAACCACAGTTTCTTTCTGTACTTTCAAGCAGCTCGCCTTCCCTCCTGATGCTCTGTTAATCACTGGAGTAGGTGAGGTTTTCTTAATTGTCTCCTTTGGAAGCGCTGGGCATTAGGTACCAATTACTCTGTCTGTGCGCTGCAGACTTTAACATGAATGAATAACGTGTCGAATTAGAAACCCAAGAGTCTGAGTTCTTAGCAGAGGCAAGTACATCCGGAAATAAGAATCTTACACAAATCAGATCCCTGGTCTTCAGGACACACGGAATCTACTGGCGGTGGATTACAGTGGGTCTGGATTTATAAACAGTGGGATACGACACAGTAGAAAATAACGTAAGTGATGTTAAATACAGAACACTTCCATTCACATCCCAAGGCAGAAATAAAGCGCTCCCAAGAAAGCTCGCCAGGGACCTAGGAGCAGCTGCCACCAGTGTGGAGAATCTGGCCAGAAAAGCCCAGGGCAGAATCCAGCAAAGTTCAGCAAATGCTACATGCCCTGCTCTCTTCTTAGTTATAAAGGAAAAATATAAATGTATGTTTAACACATTTCCTTTTATTCAAGATGCCTGTTCTCCTGTAGCCTGATTTCCCTTGAAACAGGCCAGTTCTATTAGCTGACCTGAGTTTGTGTCAGGGCTGGAAACTCCATTGGTCTCCCCAGAAACCGTAGTCACAGCAGCTCTGTGAGCAGCGGGCCAGAAGTGAACAGGATCCTGTGAGATCCTAAGATCAATGTCTGGCAAGTCACACCCCAGGCGGGGAACACACCACCCTGACCACTCCTCTCCTGCACCGTCTCACTTCCCTTACCTGCCTGATACTCCAGGATGAGGTGGAACTCGTCTGCTTCCTGCAGTGACTCTGGCGGGACAAACACATTGTCGTCAAGAAGCTCGTGGAGCTTGGGACCAACTGGACCGCAAAGGAGAACCTGGGGATGAGCAGGAGGAAGTAAGCGCACCAGGAAATCTGGCCCTTTCCCTCACAGAGTCCGACTAGTAACCCGTCAGCTACATTCAGGTCAGTTTTATTCATTTTGAAATTGCTGCAATCGGTCTTTACTGCTGAACATGTGCAGTGAAGGATGCTCTGGGGGCCATGGCCACAAGTACCCAGAAAGGAGGGAACAACGCAAGACCCATGTCACAGGCCTTGGGTGCCCATGGAAGGGCTGTGGCCCATCCTCCCTGTTATGGAACTTTTTTCCTCCTAGAATTTAGATTTTGAAGCCCATTAAAGCCCTGCTCAAATGGTATCTGGAGACAGAGGTTTTAGGGAGTTAAAGATTGAATGTGGTCCTAAGGCAGAACACTCACACACTAGGGATAGGTCACGGGTGAACACTGGAACAAAGTAATTGATGCTGCAGGCCAGAAAAAGAGCTCTTACCAGAATCTGAACCTCACAACCTCTATTTTGGATTTTCCAGTCTCCAGAAGTATATAAATCACCTACTTTGTGGTATTTTGTTCTAAGCCTAGGCAGATCAAGAACAATCTATCCCTAGGGTATTTTTATTCCCGCCCTGTGTTATGGTTTAGACCTATATTCGCCCCAAATCCTCTTGTGTGTGGTAAGAGACTGGGCCACGGGGCACAATGTCCTCAGAGGATTTGCCTGTGGATGAGCTCCTGCCTCTGTGCCGTCGGGAGGCAGGGCTTGGCCCTGGAGCACGCATTCTTGTCCCCAATGCTCCCCTCTCTGCTTCCTGCCTGCCATGAGGTGAGCACCTTTCCTTCCACCAGACTCTTGCTGTCCGGTGTCTGTCTGGAGCCACCCCATCGCTGATGGAAACTATGAGTCCAGGTCAGATGTGGGTGCTGGGTACTCGGCCTCAGTGATGGGAAAGCAACCGAAACACCTGTGTAGGCTGCAGTGCTGAGCTGCCGTCCGCCCCAAATTGTGGGATGAAAACAGCTTTCTGAATTTGACATGGTATGGAAAAGAGCTGCTAGGTCTTAATCTGGATGAGTTCATCTACAAGGATCAAGGACCCTTTCAGACTTAACTCTTATGCGAACTGGACAAATGTCCAGAAAGGAAAATCAGTGAACCACCTTTTCCAGAACCTTCCTACTCAGCTCCAGCCAGCACCTCTCCCTAGCTACTCCTAGAAACTATTTCACCTCAGCTGTTACCCTGTAGTCCCAACAAGGTCCTGCTTCTGCTGCATCCCTTGGGACTAGGCTCAGAGGCTCAAACCCACCAAATAAAGAAGGCCGTGGTGAGGACGGCAACAGGAGTTCGGACCCATGTGCCTGCCCAGGAACTTCAGGCAGCATTTTCCAGGCTAATTAGCTGCCTGCTTGTGTGCCACTTTGTGCAGAGGGCGCTGTGTGCACCCAATTAAGAAATCCCAGCTACTGGGTGAAAACGCATCCCAGTCACTTTTCTGAAAATTGCCTTACTACTTTTTTTCCTTTGCTTTTGTTTTAAATACACTTTAATTTTTAAACTAAATCCTGATATGACATAGCCCTCTGGGTGGTCCTAAACCAGAAGGAGGCACAACAGCTTCTCAGACACTAAAACTTCATGTGCACCCAACACAAACTGTCAGTAATGAAAAGACTGGTCAGTTATGATAAGAAGTTTGCAAAAAGCCAGTCAGCCACAGACTACCTTTTATTCCTGAGAAGAGGAACTGTGGAAAGCTGAGAAGATGAACAGCTCAGTCTACTTCTTGGTTTTCAGGGCTGAAAATGAGTGTGTTTTCCTGCCACAAGCTGAGTGTTTTGGACCTCAGGAGTGGGCAGGCACAGCCCCCCTTTCCTCAATCCAAGGATACTACTTTCTTCCCAAGGCACATCACCTTAACTCTATTTCCATAGAAGACACACTCTACAGTCAACTAAGATAAAGAGGGCATGCAAATTTAGACAAGGATATAAACTGCTTATAATTGCTCCAATGAAATTATATAGAAGAGAAAAAAATCAACTATGTGCAGAACATGGTGGGGGACAAACTGATTAATAACTTCATTAACTGGGGCCGGAGGGTTAGCTCAGTGGTTCCAGCGCCTGCCTCGCAAGCGCAAGGTCCTGAGTTCAATCCCCGGTAACCACATAGAATGCTGGGCGTGGAGACACGCCCACCGGCAATCAACACCGCATACCACAATGCCGGACGTGGTGGCTCACGCCTGTAATCCCAGCACATGGGAGGCAGGGACTGGAGGATTGCTGAGTTCGCAGCAGCTTGCCTGGGCACCATAGTGAGCTCAGGGCCAGCCTGAACTACAAAGCGAGACCCTGTCTCAGAAAGCAAAAAAAAACAAAAAAAACAAAAAAAAACTTCATTAACTGCTTAAGTGACAAATCGGTATTGTTCTAGTACTTAGCTTTTCCACCACTTTAATCTGCCTAATTCTTGCCTAGAACTTTACTTCTGAAATAATAAGGACCAGATTGACTCTCCCACTTGAAACAACAGCAAAACAGACAAAATACAGGAAACAGTGGTTTTCAAAGCATGTGGACAGTAGGCAAAGAACACCCCCAGTCCCTAAGAAACAAGAACATTATATGCACCCTACAGATGCCTTAGTACATGAGCAGCCAGGCTCCAGTGTGTAAGAGCTGAGAGAATGCATCACTGGCAGACCAGTCCCAGGTAGGGGAAACAGCCCTTCGGCAGGTGAGAAAGACCAGATGGAAATGTGGTTCTAGACAAAAGACAAAGAGCCAAGAGCACCTGGATGGTCGTGCCGGGTAAGTTCACGAGGTTCTTTTCCTTATTACTTGAACGTCGTTAAAAGATAAAAACTGTTTAAAGAAAAATACTAACCAAGTCCTGTGACATTTACAATATATGTAGTTGAAAAATATATTGAATAGTATACAGACTAGAGAGGAGAAATGGAAGTATGACATTCTAAAATTTCTATAGTATACATGTAGCTCCAACAGCCCCTGAAACTACATGTGTATACCATAAAGTCTACGGCAACCACTAAAATAACAAAGGAGTACAGCTAATAAATTGAGAGAAGACAAAATAAAATTATAGAGAATAATCCAAATGAGTTTGTTAAAAAGAGGAAAAAGGAAATATATAAAGATAGACAAATAGAAAGAATTATTGGTATAACAAGTTAGGTTTAAACCTATCACATTAAATATAAATGGTCCAAACACCCCAGGTAAAGTTAGAAATGGCCCAGTGGATTAAACAGCATGGGTACCTATAAGAAACACACTGCAAAAACAAATAGGTTAAAAACAAAAATAGGTTAAAAACAGAAAGATGGAAAATGATTCACCATGCTAATGCTAATCAAAAGAAAATAATGTAAAAACACAAGGATGGAAAATGATTCACCACACTAACAATAATCAAAACAAAGGTGGAATGCCTACTTTAATGAAACTGATTTCTGAATAATGATAGATATTAATTTCTGAAGAGGATAGAACTTCCTAAGCATTTATGCAATGAAAAATGGAGCTTTGAAATCCATGAAGTAGAACTAGAACTATACAGGAAACACACGTCTGAAATTATAGTTGGAGATGTCAACACTCCCTTTTCAATAACTGATAGATCAAGTAGACAGAAAATTAGACTATTTAGAAGACTTGAGCAACACTATCAACCAATTTGAGCTACGTGACATTTACAGAACATTCCATCCAGCAACAGAAGATTTTGAGACTCTTTGTTTCTAACTGCACTGGCAATTCTAAGATATACCATATACTGTCCATTATAAATCCCAATAAATTTAACAAGAAAATGGTTCCAGAAAGCACATTTTCTGAGCCAAATGGAATTAAAATAAAAACTGACAGGCATGGCAGTGTGTTCCTGTAATCCCAGCACTTGGGAGGCTGAGGCAGGAGGATCCCTCCAAGTCTGATGACAACCTGGGCTCCATAGTAAGTTCAAGGGCAGTCTGAACTGCACAGCAAAGTTCTGTCTCAAAACCAAAACAAAAACCCCATTAACCCCAAAACAACCCCTTCCCAGAAAGCCAAAACCAAAACCAAAACTAAGAAAACAACAAAGTTCACCCCAAAACTGCAAGGTTGAGCTAACATTGGAAAATCAAGGCAATCACCATAAAGTGAACTAAAAACAAAAACCGTCCTACAATCACTTCATTAGTTGAAACAGCATCACAATCCAATGCTTCATAATTCTCTTCTTACACACACACACCCCTTCCTTCCCCTTAGAGCTGGGATCAAATCTAGGACACATTCTCACATGCTAGGCAAGCTCTTCCGGAGCGCTCTTATGTAGATTTTCAAAAGGCATTGCTTCTAACATGGCCTCCACTTCCCCTTCTACTCAGTTTGCCTGTGCAGCACTCACAGGGTCTGCTTCTGAGATCCATTACAGCTTGGCTTTTAAGAGTATGGTGACTCCGCAGCCAAACAACTTGGGACCCAATCCTAGCTCCACTTGTCAGTAGGTGGTGACCTTGTGCAGCTGTAACTTCTTCACCCCTCATCTCTCTCGGTAAACCACCAAATACAGTGCCTGGAATATAGATGGGGCTATTAAAGTATTAGCTATTATTATCATTTCTCCAAAATACCTCCTTCTTGTTTCACACCAGGAAGCGTTTAACAAAGTCATCTCAGAGAGTAGTGTGGAGTGGCAGTCAGAGCTGAATGTGGCACTGAATTCTGTCATTTACTAGCTATGTTATTACATAGGGCAATTTGTGTCTGGACCTCTTTCCTTTTTTTTTCCCCCCGGCACCGGGGATCAAACTTAGGACCTTGTGCTTGACAGGGCAGGGTTGCTGAGCTAAAGCCCTGGACCCTCTTCTCTAGTTCTAAAATCCTGGAATTGTTCTACCATCATGAGGATTATGAGATAAACCTTGTCTCCTATTTCATGGAAAGTCTTCCAATGATGAGTCCTGGGTCCCAAGACCAGCTTCTTCAGAGAACAGGTGCAAATGCCGCTATCAGTCTGGGAGGTCAATCTCCACTCACTGACAACTTCCAGGGTGTCGCCCCCCAGAGGTCAGAATTACTGCTCGAGGTCTGAAGGTGGCTCTGAGGGACCCAGATTCTAAAGGAAGGGCCCGAGCTTTCTCCAAAGAGCTTGACTCATCTCTTCTGATTCCATTAGCTGGTAAATTTTCGAAAGGTCAGCCCTGTAATATCTAATCTTTTCTACTTAAAGCTTAATTACTATTTACAAGGTCAATGACTACAAAAATTGATTTTATGGGCCAGAGATTTAGCTCAGTGGTTCCAGCGCCTGCCTTGCAAGCACAAGGTCCTGAGTTCGATCCCCGGTAACCACATACAATGCTGGGCGTGGTATCTCACCCCCCACCACCATCAATACCACATAACACAGTGCTGGGTGTGGTGACTCACGCCTGTCATCTCAGCACTGGGGAGGCAGAGACAGGGAGATTGCCGAGTTCCAGGCTTGCCTGGGCTACATAGTGAGCTCAGGGACAGCCTGAACTACAAAGCGAGACCCTGTCTCAAAAAAAAAAAAAAAA
>PVIC010050904.1:0-12656 GCA_004025085.1 Thryonomys swinderianus
TTGAGCTATCACGAACTGAGCTGCTATGAACAAGGGTGTACATCTGTCTTTCCAATGTGAGTTTTTAAATTCTTTTGGGTATATTCCTAGCAGGGGTATAGCAGGGTCAAATGGGACCCATAGTCCTAGTTTTCTGAGAAATCTCCACACAGATCTCCACAATGGTTGCACAAGTCTGCAATCCCACCAACAGTGTAGATGGGTTCCTTTCTCCCCACAGCCACGCCAGCATTTATCGTTGGTTGACTTTGTGATTGCAGCCATTCTTTGTGGAGTGAGGTGGAATCTCAATGTTGTTTTCATTTGCATCTCTCGAATGACCAGAGATGTTGAGCATTTCTTCATATATTCTGTTCTTCTGCTTTTGTTTTCTTTTACAATTTGATATTCTTGAAGTAGTAATGCTTTATTCATTTCTTTTTATCTTTTGTATATCTACTATAGGTTTGTTATTTGTGGTTACTATAAGGTTTAAATCTATTGACAACATTTTGTAGCTTTATTTTAAGTTAATAACTAAATTTGAACATGAATAAAAACTAAATTTTCCACTCCTCATTTTACATTATTAATGTTCAATTTCCTTTTTTCAAACAAAATCCTGCTGTGTAGTTCAGGGTGGCATGGAACTCACTGTGTAAGTCAGGCTGACCTCAAAGTTACAGCAATCCTCCTGTCTCAGCCTCCAAAGTTTTGGATTACAGGTGCTATGTCCACCTCAGTATTCATTTTTATATGTTGTGTCAGTAAAAATTTATTGTAGCTATAATTATTTTCAGTACTTTTGACTTCTATCATACTAGAGTTCAAACTGATTTATGAAACACCATGTCTACATTAGAATACTTTGAATTATTCTTACCCTGTTTTTAGTATATGTGCTGCCGAAGTGAGCACTCTTACCCTGTTTTTAATTTTGCAAGTTTTAAATTTTCTGTGTTTTCACATTAGTTAACATCCTTCCATCTCAGCCTTAAGAACCAATGCCCTTTGGTACTTCTTGTCACACCTTGATTTTTTAAAGTTTATTTTTATCTTTATTGGTACATTGTACATACACATCATGATCACAATCAATATTGGGAATTTGTGCCAGTATATGACACAATTTAATTCTCATTTTTCCCATTCCCCTACCCTCCCCACAGCCCTCCACCCCTATATACATAAGCTTTGTTTCCCTTTTTTATTACCATCACAGTTTTCTACCCAGCATTACTCACGCCTCCACCACATTTCCCTTTGTTTTCACAATATCCGTCATACATTCTAGAACTCATTAACATCTTCAGTTTCTCATACAGAGAACAGATGCACCTTGATTTTTTAAGAGAAAATATTTCCTTTACTGTAATAGTTTTGGTGGAAGATTTTATTTTTTCAGCCTTTGAATATATCATCCCAGTATTTCCTGATCTATGAAATTTCTGCAGAGAAATCTACTGATAATGTTATTAGAGTTCCCTTGCATATGATGACTCCATTTGCTCTTGCTATTTTTAAAATTTTCTCCCTATTGTTACCTTTTCACAACTTATTCATGATGTGTCTCAGTATAAACCTCTCTACATGCAACATGGGGTTTTCTGGGCTTCAGGAACCTGTTTGTTCATTTCTCTTCCAGATACAGGAAATTTGTTTCACTAGCATCTACCTCCCACCTTAACTCCATGATACCAATTTCATATCAATAGCTCCACTTAAAAATACAATAGGCAAGGGGCTGGTGATTTAGCTTAAGTGGTACCATGCCAATCTTGGATGCACAAGGGCCTGAGTTTGATCCCTGGTATCGCAAAAAAAAAAATGTACAATAGGCATCTAAAATTTATTTGAATTGATAAAAATGTCATATTTACACGAAATGGAATACTATTCTGCCATAAAGGAAGATAAGATTGAGTCCTTCATAGGAAGATGGATGCACTTGAGAACATAAAAAATAAAATAAATCAGAGTTGGGTGAGGTGGCTCATGCCTGTAATCCCAGCACTCAGAAGGGAGGCAGAGGCAGGAGGATTGCTTGAGTTCAAGGCTTGCCTGGGCTACATAGTGAGCTCAGGGCCAGCCTGAACTACAAAGCCAGACCCTGTTTCAAAAAAAAAAATCAAGAACACAAGCTTAAACAACAAAGTAAAAGATAGGTAGTAGGAAGTAGAGTGAGATCTTTCTCAGATTGGAAGATCAAAAGATAGAGGGAGGAAGAGTGAGGGAAGGAAGGGAAAGGGGATAAAACAAGAATTATGTACATGGACTGACTCCACACAGTGAAGGTAACCATTATGGAATGCAGACATCTTATTTTTTCATTAAAATGTAATATATTCAAAATCATTTTCTTCATCCTATCTCATGAAGACTACTTTACCCATGCCCTTCCTTATCTCTCATTAACAAAAGTCTGCTACCCTCACTGCTTAAACCAAATAATACAGCTGTTTTTTCCTACTATCTTTATCTTCTATCCCATATTCAGTGTGTAAAAAAAAAATGTATTTGTTCTGTCTTCAGAATTTATTTTTAGTTTTCCATTTCTGACCATAGCAGTGTCTACTACTCTAATCAAAGCCACTATCATCATTTGTTTGACTTTTGGCCATTCTGAGCCCCTTCCCTCTACTGCAAATTCACTTTTCACACACAAGACACACTCATCACCCTAAGACCTAAGCCAATTATGTTCCTTAACCAAGAGCCATCAAGTGACTTCCCATCTGATCAGAAGGAAGAGCTAGTCATTAAGTGGCCTTCATGTAGTCCTTCCTCTGGCTTCAGTGGTGTCTTCTGTCACTGTTCTCTATGACTCACCTCTGGTCACATGTCATCCTTACCACTCAGCACACCAGAGAACACACGCCATCCTCAGGGCCACTGTGTTTGCATCCCCTCTGCCCAAGAGCTCCCCACTCAATAAGTATACTTGATTTACTCTCTCACCTTCTTCAAACCTTGGCTTAAGTGTTTTCTTCTCAATGAGATCTTTCCTTATCTTGCTACTATTGATCCCCCAGTGACTAGCTCTCTACCTTCCTTTCTTCCTCCTTTCTGTGATTTACTACCCATTTCCAATACACTCTTTAATTTTTTATTTGTAAATAATTGTGTGTATCCTTCTACTATAATACAACTTGTTAAAGCAGATATTTTTGTTTTTCCTATAACAAAAATCTATAACAGTACCTGGTATGTAGTTACACAAAAATATTTTCAGTATGTTGTGTTAGCAAAGTAGGATGATTTTTCTATGTACCATGGAAAGCTGTGGATGGATTTTATAAAGATTCCTCTAGTAGTGCTATGGGGAGGAAATTGGAATGGTTTGGCAATAGAGTGCTTTCCTTTTCCCCTGTTAAAAAGTTCATAAAAATACTCTGAAGCATGTACCTCGTTTAGGAAGGCCATCATTTTCTTGATAGGTGTTTTCATTAAATAACAAAAGAAAAAAATCTACATTTTTTTCTACATTTTATTTGTACCATGAGGTCCAGCGGTAGATTTGTGTACAAATATATCATTTGATGTTGAGGTATTTAAAATGAAACAGGGCTATTGTATAATGTGGAACAGGCAAGAGTTTTGAAAGTTTTATTAGGAAACACTTATAGTGCAAAAGAAAATGTATACAGAACTCTACCTGACATTCTGAAACAAAACGATTTTACCAGACAGTTTCCATTTATGAAGGAAATTGCTAATCTTTTCTTCTTAAAACCCAACATACCCTTGATAGATGATTTTTTAATAGTGTTCTGGATGGAAAGAGTTTCTGCATCTCATGAAAATAAGTACCTGAATTCTGAGGCTGCAGAAAAACTTGTCCTCTAGAAAAACCAATTTTTGAGAACATCAAACCCTTATAAAGGAAAACATCTTCTTTCTGTATGTTTTACCTAATTTATACTATCTATCATCAAGTGTAAGTTCCATATTGGCCTTTTGATGTTTGATATCCTTTAATATTTCTCTATAATCTGAAATGAAAATTTGGGCTTTCATGGAGCTCTTCCATTTGGAAACTAGCCTTCATAATTAGATGTTATGTTTTATGGTTTTCTCTATGAGATTATGTTACATATTTTCAGGAAAAATGTGATGTAAACTTATACTGGGACACATAGGTATGTATTTCACAATTGCATAACTTTCTCCTTTCTATTAATCTATAGATTGCTATTTCTAGGTAAAAGCACCTTAAGAGCTGTTGTCTTTGATCAGATATCTGAGTGAAAAGCTATTATTTCTGCCCTGGTGAGCAGATAATAGTCAAAGGAAAACTTCTTAAATTAGTCACCCATTTGTGACTCTAGTTCGTTTTTTCATATTGGTTTCTACATTGTGCTTACTTTACATACTGTTGAAATCATTTTCATCTTGACAGCCTAAAAACACTAATTCCCAAGTGAGATCACAAGACTGGATTCGTAGGTAAAAGGACATAATGCTTATTAATGTAAGATTCCATTTACATTAGTGAGAAATGTAGAATTTCCCAACTGATTACACAAGTTACAGGGACTGAAGTTTGTGTTTTCCTTCACACACAAGAACGGCAGCTATGGAGATAAGTGTCACTGTATCTCCTTTCTGATGAAGTGTGTGGTTCTAGGTGGAAGTGTTGCCTCTGTTTTTTCAAAATAAGACAAACCACTCCACCATCATTCACTTTCACCTATGAACATCTGCAGTCTTTGCAGCATGTTAACAAAACCTCACCGTGTTAAAAATCAAATCACATACATCCTTTTGAGTATCCATCCCCTATGCATTCCAACAGATTCCCATGCTGCTTATCCATAACTATTGGGCATAAATATCTACCAAGTCAGAAATAAGTCAGTAACTAGAAATAGAATAGGCAAAACATTTAATGTATTAAATTCAGTGACAAATGGATAGTCTTCCACTGACTCAAAACACTTTATTATTCAATCTAAATCATGCTACCTGATATTTTCTGTTATTCCAGATAAATAACAGGAGGGCTTGAGAGTGGGAAAATATTGGCACCGGGAAGTTGGAAAACAAATTTATATCCCTTCTCAGGTTGTCCTCTACAGAAAGATTCAAATCCCAAGACAAAGCAACTTTTTCCACAATTTTATGTCAGTATGAGACTGAGGAGGAAAAAAAAGATAAAAACAATAAGCCCATCATACAGCAGAGAGAGTTATATATTCCATAAAACAGCAGTAATTGAAATAGCTGCTGTCTTTTAATTCTGTCTGCCAAACATGTGACTTAGAAATCTTCCCTAATCAGGGATACTAATCACAGTAAATAGGAAGCGGTTTCTGAAATTGGAAACATTATTTTGCATTTTGTATCTAGACCACCTAAAAAGATAGTTCAGTTGACCAGGAAACAATTTTCCAAGAGCACAGATGATTTCAGACATTAATAACATATGACACAGATGAAAGATGACACTCTGAAGTCGGAACAGATGCCTGACAGGCACTGTGTTCCATCCTCAAATTGCCGTTAAGCTGAAGACAAATTGAAAAGTAGATCTTACAAATGTCCTTTTCCCTCTGCCTATTTACCAATTTGTATAGGTGTCCTCCTTGTTCTCCAGAAGGACAGAAATTAGTCACTAGGGACAAATCCAGATGCATGGCCCAGAGACAGCACCAGAGAGATTTATTATAAACCTTCTTAAACAAATCGTTATCTCCCATTAGTTCCCTCATATATTTACTTTCCCAAAATTTACCACCTCAGAGGCTCCTTTCTACAAATGTATTGTCTTTTTAAAAAGTGCTGTATTAGTCGTAATCACCCCTTGGAGGTATTCCTTGCTGTGTGAAGCTCATGTTAATAATCTTGTTTTTGTTTTCTTTTGTAAATCTATCCTTTATCTGCAAACAAACCTAAGATGGGAGAAAAATAATCTTTTCCTCTCCGACAAAGATAAGACTTTTCTTACTGATTAGGATGCCTTTGATTATAAGAATAGTAAAAGTGGTTAGAACAGTAATTTATCGTCTGCCATAACTGGAGTCCAGAAGTTGATTGGGTCTCAGGGCTGGTTACTTCAATAGCTTAATATTTCTGTTTTTCCACTCTGTAATCTACACAATTGTCTTTGTGCTAACTTGTACCTTGGCTGCCAAAAAAAAAAAAAAATCAATATGCTTCCTTGCTCATATCTCTTCTCAGAACTAGAGAAGCAGCTGTCTTCTGATTTGTTTCTGGCAATGTAATCATCCCTCAGGACTGGGCTAGGACTGGGTCCTGGACCTCACTTCCCCCTTCACAGATGCTAAAAGTTCAAGTTCCTTAGACAAAGTATTTTATATGCTCATGACTTACACACATTTTCCTGTTCTCTTCTTTCTTTCTTTCTTTCTTTCTTTCTTTCTTTCTTTCTTTCTTTCTTTCTTTCTTTCTTTCTTTCTTTCTTTCTTTTTCTTTCTTTCTTTCTTTCTTTCTTTCTCTTTCTTTCTTTCTTTCTTTCTTTTCTTTCTTTCTCTTTCTTTCTTTCTTTCTTTCTTTCTTTCTTTCTTTCTTTCTTTCTTTCTTTCTTTCTTTCTTTCTTTCTTTCTTTCTTTCTTTCTTTCTCTCTTTCTTTCTTCCTCTCTCTTTTTTTCTCTCTCTCCCTTCCTTCCTTGACAAGTTTTTACTGTTACCTATGGCTGTGCTCAACCTCTCAAACCTCTTTCCTCAGTCTCACACAGTAGCTAGTATTACTTACAAGGAGGAGCCACTGCATTTATCTGTCCAATATATTTTAAATCATCACACATTATGTATGTCTAATACAGTGTGAACTCTGTATAAATATTTGTAATGGTATGTTACATGATCAATAATAGAAAGAAAAAATCTGTACATATTCAAAACAAATGCAAACTTTCCTGAACATTTTCTATTCATGACTAATTATCCACAGGTACAAAGCTCACAGATATAGAAGGATCATTATATTGCTTTCTAAAATTCTGAAGCTTCTAGGTTACTTTGCCTTTGGCTAGTTTCTAAGGCTAATATCTGCAGTTAAAAATATTTCTCAGGCAATCGTTCTGCTTGTGTTCTGCTAAGAGGCTTCTCTCTATTCTACACAGTTCTTTTGTCCCCCATTTAAACAAAATAAAACTATCCTTGAAACATTTTTAAACTACAGCTTCTGGAGGGTGAACCCACCTAGGCTGTATTTCCTGAAGCCAGAGAGTAGGTGAGAGAATGACTAATGAGAGGTGCTGGGAAGTGGAAGAAGGCCTATCAGAGCTTGATTTATAGCTGTAATATTATCTCCTGCTTAATCTCCCACCTCTGGCTTTTTTATCTGTGCTTTTGTTTTTCAATCAGCACAGCCCAAAACGTTGGCCTTGCAAAGGAGCTTGGGTTACAGACCACAGACACAAAGGACCTCTCAGAAAAGAGCTGTAGTTTCTCTTTACTCTGCTAGCATACAGGACACCACCTTGTCGAATTTTTATCTTTTGTTAAGTATTTACTAGGGAGGCAAGAAGCAGCTGACTCACTTATGTTTCAAATTTTTCCTGTCATTTTCCTGAACACTGGAGCTTCATAAAAATGCCTGCCACTCAGGTATCTAGTTTTTACTACCTTATCAGTGAAGTTTCTAGGGCCTGTCAACTAGAATAACAGCAGGGTTTTCTTTGCTGTCAGCCCCATGTTCATGCAAAACTGTCACATCCCATTTCAGATCTGAGACTTAAATCAAGTAACCAAATTCTATGTCAAATTGGATTATCTTCCGTCATAAATAACAAAAACCTTATTTCAAATTATTAGTTTCTAGAATTTTCATAATGTTCTTGAACCACAATTGACAGTGGATAACTAAAAGAATACAAAGTGAGACCAATAACAGGCTGGACTCCCTCTATCATTTAGAAAATATTTGCAGTTAAGAGTAACATAGGCTTAATAGAATGGCTTAAACAAATGTGATTTTATTTATGTCGCATAAGGAAGCTAGCCATATGTGTTTGATTGTGTTGGTTTATATCTGTCAACAGGTTCTTGATGTCTTTGCACTGTCTCCTGCTTCTTCACTGACTCCAAGCAGCCTTATGTTATTCTTCTTTGAGTCATCTAGGAGCTGTTGGATTGATTTCTCAAGGTCCCTTGCCATTTTCCATAAGTTATTCCTTTCCTGTTCATTGGCTGCGAGTCTGTCTTCTAGATCTGAAATTAGGTTTTCTGTTTCATTCGTCCCACTTCACAAACTTTCATTCTCGTTTTTCATCACATGGACCTCTGCCTGAAGCTCTTTATAATGTTTCCTTGCTTTTGTTATCTGAGCTTCTATGATGTTCCTGATCTCTTCTCTAATGAAGTCCTTCACTGTGGACAGCATCTGTTTTCATCTCAGAGATCAGTTCCGATTTCCATTTTAGTAGATCTGCTTTTGTTACCAGTTCAGGGAGTCCTAGAGATTGAGCTTCATTTTGCTCCATTTCCCTTTTCCCTGAATTCCCCTGTGGTGGGTTCTTGAATATTTTCTAATTTCTGTTGTGCTGACAAACACTGTAAATCACTGCACAACCTAAGTGGTGCCTACCCACACTTGTGCAAACAGGAATGGAGCTCCTGTGAGGCTTCTGGCCTGAGTCCATTGGAGGGTAGGCTAGAATCGCTTGGGTGGGTGGATGTCCCATGGGACAGCTGGTCTGGGTCCAGTGGCAGGCAGGCTGCTTGCAGGTGGCCGAAGTCACTGGGAAGCCTCTGCAGTGCTTACCCAGACACGCCTGGGGTGGATGGAGGTCCCTGGGTCAGCTGGCCCAGTCTGATGGCAGGTGGGCAGCTTGCAGGCGGTGGAAGTCAGTGTGCAGCCTCTGATGGCTACTTGGTTTACCAGTTTGACAACAACAAACTTAATGTCTGTGACTGTCAGCTGTGCATGCACATGTGTATGTGTGTGTGTGACATTTGCTCATGGTCACAAATTGACCATTGCAATTTCAGATGTTGTGCTTATATTTTAATCAGGAAGATAGAGAAATAATAATCATACTTGCATATTATTAACCAGAACTGATATTCAGACTGTGGAGACAGGGACTGGGTAATCTGCACACAGTGTCTATCATATAACATAAACCAGAGAAAGTATGTAAGCTTATGCAGTTCAGTGCAGAGTAATTTGCTTTCTTTCAGAAACTGGAAGCCAGTTTATGCATGGTGATAAGCATAAGAACATAAATGTGGAGCCAGAGACTTAGCTCAGTGGTGTCAGCACCTGCTTACCAATCGCAAGGTCCCTAGTTCCATCCCTGGCAACCACATACAACAATACAGGGTGTGATGACTCCCCAGCCCCCAGCTATCACAATGCTGAGTGTGGCGGCTCATGCCTGTAATCACAGTACTCAGGAAGCAGAGGCAGGAGGATCGCTGAGTTTGAGGTTTGCCTGGGTTATGTAGTGAGCTCAGAACCAGCCTGAACTACAAAGCCAGACCCTATCTTAAAAAAAAAAAAACCCAGAATATAAATATGCTCTGACACCCAGCCTCTTGATGCAGTAGGAATGCTTTCAGAATGTCCACTGGTGGCAGCTGCCTTGGATTCAGTAGATGTTCCACTTCATGCTATCCTGTGTTTTCAGATCAACTTCCTGTGTTGCTGTCCAGAGAAGTCCAGTTAACTTAGAGAAGTGAGCTACTATAGAGGGTGCAGGAAACTGTGGTTTCTTTGTTTCCTCTTACCCCACATAGCCTGTTCTTATAATCTATTCACCTGTGATACACAGCTGTCCATTGTAGGACTCAAGAATTTTTCCCTTTATCTCCACAGGGGGCATTTGTTTATTTGTTTGTTTGTTAGGACTGTCTTCTAATAGCCCCAAGAAAGAACTCTGTCTTCCTGCCAAAACTTCCACACACTACCTTAGGCAATAGTGAGTTTACTCAGAATTTCACCTTCTTTATTTTAACCTTCTTCTTTCTTGTCATCTCTACAGCTCATAAGGAAACTACAGTAGAGGGAGGAAGGATTAGAGCAAATAGGGCCAGCTGTGGTAGCATATGCCTATAATCCCAGCACTGCAAAGCTGAGATAGGAAGACCACAATTTCAAGGCTAGCCTGGGCTAGCCTTCAAGGTCCTGTCTCAAAACAAAAGAGAAAAAGCGCTGGAGATTGTCTCAGTAGTAAAGTACCCGAGTTCAACCCCCTGTTTTGAAGAAAGAAAAGAATGAAAGGAGGAAGGAAGGAAGGAAGGAAGGAAGGAAGGAAGGAAGGAAGGAAGGAAGGAAGGAAGGAAGGAAGGAAGGAAGGAAGGAAGAAAGGAAGAAAAAGCTAAGGAAACTTTAATTTGACTTTCTGTCCTGCTTTTTTCACATAAAATCTAAGATATGGTTACAGAATAGAGCAAGCCTAGAGGACCTACTTCCCCCTTTTCCCCGTTCTCAGCCCAGCCCCACTCTGGACAAAGACTAGATGAAAGCCGCCCTCTTGTATGAAACATAGTCAAGCTCTTGGGGATCACAGAGTGGCACCATGACAGCACATAGGAGGAAACTGTCATCTGTTACCTTCCAGCAAGTCTTGTCTGCATCAAGACAGAGCAGCTCTCTCTTCCATAAATATTCCTCCGAGTTGATTCTAGAGAAAAGCTGTGAAACACCAGCCATCCACCTCAGACACCAGTGATTCTGCGATAAGGAAAATGGAAAATTACTCTAGTTGAGTCTGGACAGCAAGTTAATGGTGTTTCACAACTGACCTTGAGGGAAGTATGGTACATACTTACATTTCTTTTTTTTAATTGAATTCTTTATTGGTACAATTTATATACATCTTACAATCACACATAACATTGGGGAATTTGTACCAATATATGACACTGTCAATTCTCATTTTTACCCATATCCCCACCCACCCACACCTCCCCACCCCCTATACACATGCTCTTTTATTTTCTTTCAGAATCATATTTATTCCTTCCCCTCATTACATCCCCACACCAAATTTCCTTTGGAAATTTCCCATTCTACAAAGACTGTCATACTTTCTAGAGCTCATTTGCTTTCATTTCTTGAAATAAGATGTGATATATAGGTAGAACATCAAAGTCAGAAACACATAATACAGGAGACACCTCCCCAACCCCCAAATCACACTGTACTTCCAATGCAGCGTGTATTAAAGTAGCGGGAAGTATCCAGACCTAGAGAAAATGTGGCATTTTCTTATTTGTATCCAGAAATCTTTGTGCTCCGCTTTTTTGAAACCTAAAGTTTGACTTTAAAATAGAAGTGGCTTTTTTGGAAGGAGTCATTTTTCTCAGAACATTTACCTTGTTTTGTCTAGTTCTTGTTGTTCCTCTTCAAGCCTCATCAATTCAGTTTTCTTATTTTATTTGGTGATCATGGCAGCTTAAATTACCAAGTTCCATCCTTCTGTAACCATTATCTTTACCCAGACAGCTTGCAATTAGTAAACACGTTTTTGGAAAACTCCAAAGTGTTCCTGATACACCACCTATTTTGGATCATGGACTTTTTAGGTGAGAATGTACAGGTTTATTGAATTTATCTTTTTTAGTCTTTTCAGAAATGTTTTGTCCTGGGAGATTAACACAGTGGCTTCTTTCTAAGTTCATGTCATATCTGGCGGCTCACTATGAGACAATGTTGATTGTGGTGGTACAGGGCCTTAGTTCACTGATGTAGACTCATAGTATGGTGGCATTTCATCTTCTATTAATAGATTCACTATCAATGAATTTCTCTTTCTGTTGACATTATAATTATCTACTGATTTACCCTATCAGACCTATCTAGCTCAGGGCTATTTGCATTTACCACTATCCACAAATTTAGCAGCAACAGAGGCTGATACTTCTAAGCAAACATGCTGATAAGTTAATGGATTGGT
Organism: Thryonomys swinderianus; assembly: GCA_004025085.1. Classification (NCBI taxonomy): domain Eukaryota; kingdom Metazoa; phylum Chordata; class Mammalia; order Rodentia; family Thryonomyidae; genus Thryonomys; species Thryonomys swinderianus. The sequence goes on from PVIC010050904.1 coordinate 11,847, forward strand.
GGAACAGCCCTAGTCGCCAAGTCTAAAAGCCTTCAAGATATAAATTTTTTTTTTTTTTTTTTTTTTGGAGACAGGGTCTCGCTTTGTAGTTCAGGCTGGCCCTGAGCTCACTATGGTGCGCAGGCAAGCCGCCACGAACTCAGCAATCCTCCTGTCTCTGCCTCCCGAGTGCTGGGATGACAGGCGTGAGCCACCACGCCCAGCATTATATGTGGTAACCGGGGATCGAACTCAGGTCCTTGCGCTTGCAAGGCAGGCGCCGGAACCACTGAGCTAACCCTCCGGCCCCAAGATGTAAGATTTTTGAGCACTAACATGATGCCACCAGTGGCAAATTCCACATCTGACCTCATATGAAAAGCTATAATCAAAATACAGGCATGTGAAAATCATTATATAAAATTACACTCAGGCTATTTGAATAAAATATATATGAATCATAAATGAATTTTGTATTCAGGTTTAAATTGCATTGCTAGTATGTCACATGACATACATGCAACTATTCCAGATTCTCAATAAATCTGAAATTGCAATACTTCTGATCCCAGGCATATTGGATAAGGGATACTTAATCTGAACTCTTGTTTATTCACAAGGAAAGTTTCAGAGTGTGTGTTGCTTTAAAAAGAAAAGCTTAAAAAGAAGGAATGTCGGGCCGGAGGGTTAGCTCAGTGGTTCCGGCGCCTGCCTTGCAAGCGTAAGGACCTGAGTTCGATCCCCGGTTACCACATATAATGCTGGGCGTGGTGGCTCACGCCTGTAATCCCAGCACTCGGGAGGCAGAGACGGGAGGATTGCTGAGTTCGC
>PVIC010050905.1:0-12643 GCA_004025085.1 Thryonomys swinderianus
AAGGGGGGAGGAGGGGGGAGTGGGTAGGGATATGGGTTAAAAATGAGAATTTGTGGCATATACTGGTACAAATTTCCCAATGTTATGTGATTTTGAGATGTATATAAATTGTACCAATAAAGAATTCAATTAAAAAAATTTGGTTCATTTATGTGCAAATGGATACACCTGGAGGACACACTAAGTGAAATAGATCAGATATGCAAATATCAGATCTTTGATATGAGCATCTGTAAATGTAAATAAGTACTAGAATGTATAATAGGTTTTACAAAATAGGAAATAGCCAAAGGGAATTTGGTATGGGAATGTAATAAGAGGAAGGAATGAATATGATTCCAAAAGAAAATAAAAGAGCATGTATATAGGGGGTGGGGGAGTGAGGGGGTAGGGATGTGGGTAAAAATGAGAACTGTGTCATGTACTGGTACAAATTCCCCAATATTGTGTGTGATTATAAGCTGCATATAAACTATACCAATAAAGAATTCAATTTAAAATATCTGGTTCATTCCCCCCACTTCTGATCAGTGTGGTACTTGAAATTTTAGTGAAACCAGTTAGGTAAAATGGATATGTATTATCCTCATTTGAAAGATTCTATCCTTAAGCCCTAAAGACTTCAGAAGGTACAATTCAACAAAGTAGCAGGATATAAGAGTCAACCCTTAAAGATTGGTTTTTCTCAACAAGTTCATTAGGGGACAATTCTATTCACAATAGCTTCAGAAAACACCTAGCAGTCAATCTAGAATAGGTGAAAGACCTCTACAATGAAAGTTATAGGAAACTAGAAGCACTAGAAAGTGACGAAGTCTCCCATGTTCACAGGTGAGCAGGAGAATTGTCTTTAAATAGCTATTGCAAAAAAATTCAAATTGAATGCCAATGATTCTTCATAGAACTAGGAGGGTCTATACAGAAACACAAAGAGACCCAGAAGAGCCAAAGTCACCCTAAGCAAAAAGGGCTAATACCCAAGCCCTTTTGAAGCATCAAGATGCCCAATTTCAACTGCAAAGTCATAGTAATAAGCAACATAGTATGAGGGACAAACAGACCAGGGTGGGAACTCTGCCCAAAGGTTATCCAACTCGAGCCATACCAGGCCAGCCCTCCAAGCACAGCAGTGCTTCAGGCTAGACACTGAGCCACAAGAATTTTGTGTCCAAGTCCTGAGGCACACCTCTAAAACGAGAAAAGCTAATGAAGTCGGGATGGCTGATTTCTGGGGTCCCCTACACCAGCATGTTGGTATTTAATAGCCATGATATCAAACTTAACTGTCATACAACAGTAACTGAGTTATTGAGCTGGACTTCAATCCTCAGATGTTTGAGCTGAATCTTGGAGATCATGTCTATTTTTGTTCATTACCTTCACTGTGTAAAGGCTTCTGGTCAGTTATTTTATAATGTATCCCTCAATTCAGGGTGGCTAAGTTCTTGTAAGTGGGCTCACATTGAGGAAAACTATAGAAGTTACATGGAAGACATCACATCAGTAGGCACAGGACCCTGAGTAGTAAAGATGACCCTGGAGCACTTGGTGAATCCAGTTTGACTGCCTTTGTGTGACAAGTATCTGAGGCCACATACTTCGGGATTATGCTGATATTGTTTCTGCCCAACTCATTCCCTTTGTGATTTACTGAACATGGAGAGCTACCAAGTTAAGAGGAAGAGAGCAGTAATAGATGTTTGCATGAGCGATGTAGGACTCCAGGTCCTAAGTGCCAACACACCCTGCGGGGTCAGTGTTCAACATTTCTTACATTCCCCTTCAAGGACTAAATATAGGATGGACTTCAGATGACAGAAGTTATCAATATGCTTCAAAATGCCTTAATAAGTTCAAAGAATGCCAGTACGGCATTTTAGTCAACCACATCAGCCCCTGGAGACAGTAGCTAAAAGGAGACATCTGCAGAGAGGTAGGGAATGTGGTGGGAAGGTTTGAGTACCAGCATCAATTAATGGAGCATGTCCACGGGGAGAGAGATTTGAGCACACAAACTCACTCGATCAATATTTGCTCAGTCATTCAGATAAAGACACATCTTGTCAATAATGGTCAAGTTATTAAAGCTCAGCTTATTTACATTGACAGATGTTTCATTCCAGTCTGACTCTGAGTGTCACCAAGATTGAAGGATTGAGACACCTTTATTAAGTAAAGAGCTTACCTGACATTTTGATATAAGAAACTCAAGTTCAGCGAAAGTAAAAATGCTACTGCCAGAAAAACAGTTCACGTTTGGGCTCTTAACTTGGACTCAGTGGAAAAAGAGTTAGAGGAAAGTAAGCATGGCTGCTCTGCTATCTCTCTACTCCCAGAACTTATTAGACACTAGTCTTCCACCTGGCTGTTCTCTCAAGCCATGTACCTGCTTCACACAGGGGCTGCCCAGGAGTCAGCAGACACGAGTGGGAGCACAGTTCCTGAACCTGGGCTAGAGTCTTGCTTCTCCTTTAGTGGCCAGTGGGCAGTCCCAGGAGGTCCCTCCTCCAGCTAGAGAGCTGCCCTCACTTGAGGATGGCTCATGTGCATGCGGAGGCAGCTGCCAACATGAACTGTCCCCTTTGCCTTCCTGTGCCAGTCTAGGATCAGTGACAGGTCTGGAGTCATGTAGACAAGCCAGCAATCAGTGTTATACAATCCCAGAGCCACATGCAACCGCGGTTTGCTTAGGGTGCTAAGGCCCTCTGTGGCTGGGGTGGCCCCCACTGCTACCCAGACTCTAGCTGTGAGGCCGGCAGAATCCACCCAGGATGAAAGTCCCAACTCGCCCATAGCTGATGATCGTTTCATCCACCTTAGTGCAGAGGATCCCCAGGTTCAGGGTGTTAGTCTAATGACTTTAAAAAGATTGTTACTTTGGTTAACTGATGAGACTTTCCAGGAAGAGTTTAAACTTACACACAAGTAGGATTAGGTGGCTCCCTGGGGTCCTTTTGAGGTATCTCTGCCTCTGTTCCTTGTCTTGGTACCTTTTCCCATTTGTTATAGATTGCTGCTAGGTACATAATGCTCCGAAGCCTGGGAGACAGTCTTGATTTATGATGGGGGTCACCATGAGCTTCAGCCTCATATCTCTTGAGTATACCCTTGGCACTCAGACATCCCCCTTTACAGATAAAGACAGCCAAGAAAATCATTCAAGATCTCATAATAAAGGGGCAAGCTTAGCACCCAAGCTCCATTCATAGCTGTACATTTGCAGACTGATAAAGATAGCATGTCACCCCCATGGGGATGACCGCCAGGCATATGGTAGGGACTGCAGTGGTCAAGAGACCAGTAGCACCAGGTGCCAGGCATCTGAGTGGTGGTAGAGGCGTGATCCCCTGAGCAGTTCCCAGGCCATGCTGTTCCTCCACACAGGAGCCCTGGGCTCAGGCTAGATTGACATCTTGTTTTGTGGTCTCCCGAGGCTGAGGCTTTCCATCCTTCTCCCTGCTGTTATCAGCTTTGGGTGGGAGGCTGATATTAAGGGCTCTTGTGGGGAGCAACCTGGGGGTCGTCACTGTGAGGCCTGAAGATCTGCACTGGGTGCTGCCCTAACTAGCAGTGAGGAGGTCTGCACTATGAACGGTGCTGCCCAGCTCCCAAGAGAACTGCAACCTCATCCTGAACTACGGGATCTGAGTTGCTGCCTTGGGGTGCCAGATCAGTGGCTCGGGGTCGCCTTCCATTACTCCTTCTGTTAGGAATTTGCTGTTCTTTCCTTACTGATTAAGTTTCTTTATAATCTTTGCTAAATTTTCTGACCATGCACTATGGTAAAAGATATTGCTTTAAGGGTTAAATAAAACAGCAAAGAGAAGTAACTTCTTTTTGAGTAGATAATAGGGAGATGTTTTAAAGAATAACAAACACCTAAACCTTGAGAGTCACAGCTGGACTTTAGCATAAGATAAGAGACCTGCTAATTGCCTGGGAAAAAGTTTTAGAAATAGGGAGGGCACAATCTGTAGATGTTTCCCTGGTAGACAAGTTTATCTCTACATCACCTGTAAATCAAAGTTGTGTTAATTGTTGATTCTTTACCTTACTAATTGTAACGATTCTCACGCGGCCCGCTAGCTAAAAATACTATAAAAAGAGCACTAAAAATAAACTCGGGGCCTGCTCAGCCTTGACTGAGAGATCCTCCCGATCCCATTATTCTGTCTTCTTTCTTTTCTCAGCTACACCCCTCAACTTCGAAAACCCGATGTTTTGTCCGGCAGGCTCTGATAACACTCTCTAAGTGACAGCAAGTTGTAAACATTCCCACTGATGCCATCTGATTAGCCGGCTGGGAAAAATGCCTGAGAAGCCTCCTGGCCTGTCACTAAGAGACAGGCAAGGGAGCCACAAGGAGCTGTTGATGAAACCTGAGTCGGTGGGGCCACCAGCATGACATTATAGGAAGCACTTGGCTCCACAACAGCGGCTGCTGCAGACTGGCTTGCTACAGCAATCTTGCTGGGCAGCTACGGGCTTAATGGTTTGATAGACATACACAACAGGGATGCATTCGGGCACGGATAAAGTTAATGACCTGTTAGTGGCAAGCAGGTCTGGGGCAAGATAAGACAAGACCTGGGCAAGATCTTGCTCCACATTCCAAGCACAACTTTGCCTAACACCCTGGGTATAGCCCATCTACAGTTTCCCTGCAAGACAAACATTTAGAAATCCCAACCTACTAGAGCAGAAGTGAGGACATGTTGGCAACTCCTCACTGGATATGTCTGCAAGATATTCAACCCTGGAGCTGAGAAAGCTAAACAGATTCAATAAGACCTGATCTCCTAACAGTTTAGCTGATGGATAAGGACTGTCTTAAAGGCTAGTACAGGGGATATAAATATTCAATTTCAGTTGTCTTGACAGTCTTAAAGTGCCTGCCAATAAAACAGGACCAGAATGACAGTGCTCCAGGTGGCTCAGAGTATTCCAATTCCCTAGGAAGATTCCCAGTTCCACTCTGCCTTTGACTTCAAACAAAAAGGTGCTACTTGAAGTGGAGAATATATATTCTTTTGAAAAGCAACCTGGTTGCATCTAGTGGTAGTTATACATGCTGGTCTTGAACCTAGTAATCCCTGCCCTGGAAGCCTGTCCCATACTGTAACAGTTTGGGAAGATACACATGTAGGAATGTTTACTCAGCAGTGTAGGAGCCCATACTAAGAGGAAACTCCCTGTAGTTTAGGGATGGGGCATTACAAGCTAGCGATTTAAAATTTTAACGCACTCCTAGTGCCTACAAACTTATGTCAGGCAAGCGACTACGGAGTGAGAAAGGGAGAGTTACAGGCATGATGCAATGAAGGGGACCATTCTGCATGAAGATCAATCCTTCATGTATGCACTTAAGTGTATTGAGATGCAAGGCAAAAGCTAGTAGAACTCTTAAGGTTCACTCAGCTTGAGACCTCACTTTCTTAGTAACACACCCAACAGGAGGAGGCAGTCCAATTAGCTGGGTGTGACACAGCTCATTCAATACACAGATGCATCTTTTGTGCATATATTTGGCTGCACATCATAAATACCGATGATATTTTGCCATCTATTTACTCTGTACTCTCGGGAGCCTGACCTCAGAATCTGTGCCCATATAAAGCATCTGTTAGCATTTTATGAAGGAACTTAAGGCAGAAGATTCTTAGAAGTGGATTTGTCTGGTTTTAGCCATTGGCCTTGAGTGAACAGGGACAGGAGTAATAGGACTAGACCTTCTTTCCCCAGGCCATGTACTTTAGAGACTAGAGTGACAAAGTCACCTTAAGTAGCTTTTTCCAGACCACACACAGTCCCTTTCTACAAGGGACTAGGTACTAATCACTCTGGCATACCTCCCACAACCTCTGGGAAATGAAACTGGCCAGACCCCTGCTGACCAGGAGCCATGTTCTTGCACCCTGTGACCTCACTCTAGTGCTGGCTCATTGGACCCAGATGGCCACCTGACCCTGGAACAGTGTATTTATTGGCTTGCTTCCAAACCAGGACCCTGGCAGAGAGAAGGTGCTGGGCCCACATTGAAGTGCACTTATAACTATAACCAACAGACAAATGAATAGAAACTCACTGCACAGTAGCTGGATTCCATGCTGCCTCAAGTTCATTCTTGGTCCAAAGTCCTACTTCATAGTCTTTATACTCCCATTAGAATAGCTGACTATCCCATCTTGGTTTTGAGTTAGGCAGCTAGCCAGGGGAAGAGCTAGATAAGCTATTTTCTACATTGGAAGTGAATAAGATGATCCATGTCCTTCCTACTTGGGATTTCTCAAGGAGCTCCATGGACATGCAGCAACCACAACAGCAAGGACATGGCACATGTGCTGTCTTCTGCTCCCTTGATCTGGATGCAGGGCCAGACATGTTCCATCACAGTAGGTAAGTGGAAAGTCATGATTGGTAAGCAAAAGTACATCTTTTGCAGTGACTTGGAAGTTCAGAATGAGTAACTGTTCTAAACTTAAGGATTACTGTCTTATTTGGGATAATTGCACGTTTGAACTATCACTTGGCTGATTTTTCCTGCCTACAGACCAGCTATGATATATCCAAGACCCGAGGACTTAACTATCTTCACCTCCAGAACAAAGGCCCCAGTGGTAACATGTGCTATGATGCTCCAGGGAAGACCTATACCAGGACCTTCATCTGTGTAATTCTAGGAAGAGCAAACATGCTGCCCATGCTGAGTGACCTGTTATATTACTCCTGAAATACCGAAGCTATTGCTGAGTGACCTGTTAGTGTTGCTTGTTCCCAAGATTGAACAGAAGGTGTGGCAAGTTAGGGCCTGCCATCTTAGCTACCCAGAGTAGCAAAGAAATCAGGCCTAGGCTCAACTTCTCCAAGTCTCATTCCTGTCTCTTCACCTGGAGTTGTCAGACTCACAGAAGACTAGAACTGCGAAAGTTCTATTATGTCCCTTCCCCCTGTTCTCTACAGATTACCACCCTCCTTGTTGCTATCTGACATTGAGTGGCATACAACTAAGTTAAGCCTTGTTTAACCAGCTTCAAGTGGGCATTGACACAGATCCCAGGGTTTGATTCAGAAATGCTGTTTAGTATGTAAGACACTAAAGTGCTCACATGGTACATGTGTACCTCAGGCTCAGCCTTCTCATCCCCCAAGGACACCTTTAGTACACTCCACAACTGCTACTCTACCACTACCATGGGCATCCTGCATGTAAGATCACATGTATTGCCACGTACCCACCTACAGGATGTGAATTTCTCCATTTCACTTAAAATTCACTTAGTCACAGGACCAGTGAAGGCAAAGTCTGGATTCTGTCAAATTAACCCAAGAGGATGTCAGATCTGGTAACTGATAAGCTGTCTTCTTCACAAGTGTCCCTGTGGTGTGATAGAGATGTTTGCACATCCAGCCACATTTAGAAGAACCATCTTGAGACTGGAAGCTAAGGCAGGAGGATGATCTCCTGGTCAAATTGCCAGTCCAGGTGTTCAGAGTACTTGTGTCTGGGCACCCTGCTTCCCCATCACTTGAGTTTACACTGGAAAGCACTATGTAGTACATGGGGAAGTCTGGCTTTTACCAGAAGGTTCATATTAAAAAAGTTAAAGATCTGAGGAGCTGAGAGGCCCACACAAGGCACAGAGATCTTGATAAAAAGGTCTGGTGTCCCCTTTGAAATTCAGTTCATGGCTTCATGCCCAAGATAGGCTTTGTCCAAGGTACCCAAGAGCTGGTGCCCTAATAGTTCTACAGGACATTTCTACGGGAAGGAAGACAACTAAAAACCCAGGGCAGAAAGCAAGGTCCCAGCTAATCCTTTGAATAACATGTAAAGCTGAACAAGTCTATCAGTCAACCCTGCAATATTCCTATCATTTCTTAAAAGTTTAGTGTTAAGGTCAACTATGCACTGGGAGACAAACTGCTTAAAATAGAAGCAGTGTATCATTAGGATCAGCATCTTAGTGTTCAGTGTGGACCGAATATAGGGAGGAGCATTTGCTGTCTTCTTCCAGATGACTAAGATTATGACTGAGAATGTAACAATGCCAGCTCAGTGAGCTGGAGTGTCTACCAAGCTGTAGCCAGGTAAGGCAGTGCTGAAATACACAGTCAGACCTTGGTACTTGTCAACTTCCCATTCTCCTACCTTCACAAGTGTTTCTGCCCTCAGCACTGGGTTAGCTCAGAAAATTCTGGGAACTTCCACAATTTCTGGTGATGTTGCTTTCTGAAAAGATTTGGTATTGATTGGTAAACTTGTCCTGAGTTACAGAACAGATTAAGGATATCACCAAGGTATGACTGGACTCTAGAAGTGTCTTAGTATTACCATGTGTAGTGAGTGGGCTCATAGATCCACAAACAAATTTCCCCAGAACTCAGGAACTCACCGCAGAGTAGCTGGGTTCCATACTGCCTCAAGTTCATTCTTGGCCCAGAGTCCTAGTTCACTGTTTTTACATTCCCATGAGGACAGCTGACTATCCCCATCTTGGTTATGAAGTAGGCAGCTAGCTAGGGAAAAAACTAGATAAGCTATTTTCTGTATTAGCATCCCACTTGAGGCCTTTATCACAAGGAATTACATCAGATGAAGAGCCTGGACAGAACAGGAACAAGACACACAAATTTAAGTTATTCTTTGAACACCAAGAACATTAGGTCTAAGAAGCTGCCATTACCAGATCCATTGTGTCCACCCCTGCCAGCCATGAGACCAACTCTGCCGTGCCCAGGCAGCTGTGGTCACCTTGCAGGACCTCAACTTCTAGAGGTGAGCTCTAGGGGAGACGGCATCAAGGGCAGTTCTGGCTCCCATTTTATAGCTTTAGTCAATGCTGGGCAATTCTTGCTCAAGTGAGAAATCGGGTTTTAAGGAGGAAAACCCAAGTAGCATGCACAGCTCTAGCAGAGTGGGATACTTAAGCCTCACATGTTTCCACATGATTCTGTCAGCTTGTGCTGGGTACAGATACATTTTGTTTGTACTGTAACGGAGGAGCTGATGCCCAGGCAGTGTTAAACCAAAACTATCCAAGTTCCCACTTACGGCTCACACCCAACCCTCAGGGTTCTTCAGCAGTGGGTTTTCTAAAGGCCTTCAGTTGTCAGGAAGAGACCACTCTGGGTCCTTGGCTTCTGAAGAAGTCAGTCTGGAGAGTGGGGACTTCAGGGCTGAAGTGAGCTCTGCTACAGTTTAGTTCTGTTTCTTTGCTCTTTTGCACCTGTCTTCAGTTTCCTAAAGTTGGGTCCTCCAGCCTTGCTTCTGATCTGTACTTCTGTCCCCCGTTTAAATCTTCCCCTAAGGGTAAAGTCACCAATTAAGGGCTTATTTACTGCACATAGTTTTCAGATTCATTCTGGATTCCCTTACCATTACCATAAAGGTAGTTCAATAGTTACCAGTTTGTCATTTGCTAGGGTGTAAGTGATGCTATAGTCGATTCTACTACATTAGCCAAGGTAACAGTTTTGCTAATCAGTTCCTGCTGATGTAACTGTGGCCCATTACAAAAGCCAGCTTTCCAGTTCCACTTTAGATAGCGCTACTGCATATGCAGCATTGTCATTAGAAGTTGTATAGAGCCACAGCCGTTTTTCCTGGTACTGGATATCAAATTTGTTATTTTTCAGTTTCAGTGCAGACAGTAACACCTAGTTACTTACAAGTGAGCGTGACTCTAGACCAAGAAGAAATGAGATCTGGGTTAGTTTACTTTTTTGACTATCAGTTGTGTCAGAGGATCCCTGACAATAACACAGAATATTTCAGGATAGTCATGTCTGCCAGTTTAAGGCCAATTCCTCCCTTGGAGGGAAACTTGGGGAATATGTGTGGGTCTCATGCAGAACAGCCTGGTTTCCACCTGTCACAAAGGTAGGATTGTCAAGATTCCTGGGAGCGACTTCCCTGTCTGAATCTTCCAGAGTGTTGAGTCTGGAGAGCTGACCCACTCAGCCGGTAGCAATGGGTCCTTGCTTCCCCTACTTTACAGAGCTTGTCAGCGCTCGTTTTGTGCCTTGCTGCACTGGTAGGAGGATGGGCTCAAAATAGGCTTTAGAGTATGCAAACTGCACCCCAGTTAACCCAACACCCCTCTCCTGCCTTTTTTGAGACAGGGTCTCAGCTTTGTATTTCAGGCTGGCCCTGAGCTTACTATGGAGCCCAGGCAAGCCTGGAACTCAGCAATCCTCCTGCCTCTCAAGTGCTGAGATTATAGGTGTGAGCCACCATACCTGGCATTTGTGGTTTGTGGTACTGATTGCTGGTGGGCATGAGTCACCATGCCTGGTATTGTTGTATGTGGTTACCAGGATCAAACCAGGGAACTTGCACTTGCTAGGCAGGCATTGGAACCATTGAGCTAAGTCGCTGGCCTTCTCCTGCCCTTTTAACCATTTGGAGAACTAGTTTCTTTCTATCCACTATTTTTATGAATTAAGATTTTTTGGGGTGGGGGCAGGGTCTCACTTTGTAGTTCAGACTGGCCCTGAGCTCACTATGTAGCCCAGGAAAGCCTCAAATTCAGCAATCCTCCTGCCTCTGCCTCCCAAGTGCTGGGATTACAGGTTTGAGCCACCAAGCCCAGCATTTGTGGTATGCAGTACTGATTACCAGTGGGCATAGGCCACCACGCCCGGTATTGTCGTATGTTGTTACTGGGGATCAAACCAGGGACCTTGCACTTACTAGGCAGGCATTGGAACCACTGAGCTAGAGTCTCTAGACCTAATTTTTTTTTTAAACCAAAAGAGGCTGAGGTCCAAAATGCCCTTCACCCTCCAGTCTTCAGATCACTGCACTGAAGTCAGCTTCCCCTCTACCTAACAGGAATGTTCTACCCCATAAGGCTCACAGCCTCCATTGACAACACCGCACCATCCCAGGAGGAAGTTCAGCTACAGCCCCAAGAGAGGCTCAGGAATCACAGTAAGGCAGGCCTGAGGGCTCCAGATCTGCCTAGGGTCGCTTTCCTGCAGAAAGGGGAGGTTGGGATGGGATTCTACAGTGAACATTGAAGTCCCATCTAGAAGACGTTCTTGTCCCAGAGAGGAACAAAAGAATCAACACAGGTTTCTTACTGCCACCGCAGAAAAAAATCTGGACAGTTATAGGTTCTATGAGGGCTGAATCCCACATCCACAAGGCCTGCTTTCTGTTCCCATTTCTAAGGAGCAAGCCTAGACCCCAAGGAAGTCCACACTGGAGCTCAAGTTCATCACAACTCTGTCTCCAGAAACAGTTAATTTTATAGGCTTCTGTCCCATTGATTGACAAGAGATACTGCTCTGGGTCAGCAGATGGAGGAGATAGTTTAGATGACCAACCCAGTCACTGTGACAACTGATGCAGTCAATTTGAGGGAATGCCAGCTAAGTTGGCCAGCATAGTTCCATGTGGGAGGCCTGCCTAGGGAAGGTTAGTGCCAGAACACTGTAAAAGAAATGAAGGAGCTCCACAGTCTTCACTAGTATGGACTTTGTTCTCCTGGAGTTCAGCAGAGACCCTTGTCTCCTGATACAGACTCACAGGGTCAACTACCATGCCTTTGACTGCATCCTTCAGACCTCCAGTGTGCAGATGCATGTAATAACACCCAACTAGATTGGCTGGGCACAGTTCTAGATGTGAAGATTCGCCTAGGGCAGACTTGTCCCCAGAATATTAAGAGGGAAATATTCTAATCCAAGCTTAGACTGGCCTCATACTCAAGGTGATCCTCCTGGTGCTAGGATTAGAGGCCTATCAGCTGAAGGGAGAAGTTTGGAGTAACTTTACCTCATTTCTCAGTATCTCCAGTAGTGTGTTTAGTGCCAGACATGGATTCAGGTACTTTTTTTTGCTTTTTGAGACAGGGTCTCGCTTTGTAGTTCAGGCTGGCCCTGAGCTCACTGTGGTGCCCAGGCAAGCTGCCGCGAACTCCTGTCTTGGATTCAGGTACTTTGAGGGAATTTCTAAAGCCCTCACATGCTGTGTGTAGGAACTACTTCCTTGACCCTGTTGTCATCGACTGAGCAGCTTTCACCATTTCTGCCTTTTTCTCTATACTGGGACCAAACCCTGCCACTAAAGTATAGTCTTCCTTGTGGGTCCCCGTCAAGACTAGACTCCATAACTGCTGCTAGCAAACTGGTTTTGCATCTCAAACAAGCTAGGCCCAACTATGCCAGTACTCTGAGCAGCAGATTCATTGAGCTGAGGTGGACTAGAACCCCCTGTACAGAGCTTGCTCTAAATCGGGGCACTCCTCCCGACCACAGTCCAATCTATAAGGTTGCCAAAGAAATTAGAAAGTTACAAAGGAAGTATATTCTTTATTGAAAGACTCATGTAAAACCTAGGCCTTTGGGAAATGTTCTAGTTGACACATGATTACAGGTCAAGGTACCATCTGTAGGTGAGCATCACCATATGAGCATACCTATACAGAAGACTTTGGGAATCAAACTGGGAATCAATCAAACTGGGAATCAATCAAACTGGGAATCAATCAAACTGGGAATCAATCAAACTGGGAATCAATCAAACTGGGAATCAATCAAACTGGGAATCAATCAAACTGGGAATCAATCAAACTGGGAATCAATCAAACTGGGAATCAATCAAACTGGGAATCAATCAAACTGGGAATCAATCAAA
>PVIC010050906.1:0-12654 GCA_004025085.1 Thryonomys swinderianus
TTTTTGGAGACAGGGTCTTGCTTTGTAGTTCAGGCTGGCCCTGAGCTCACTATGGTGCCCAGGCAAGCCGCCGCGAACTCAGCAATCCTCCTGTCTCTGCCTCCTGAGTGCTGGGATTACAGGCGTGAGCCACCACGCCCAGCATTATATGTGGTAACCGGGGATTGAACTCAGGTCCTTACGCTTGCGAGGCAGGCGCTGGAACCACTGAGCTAACCCTCCGGCCCAAGCTACATATTTTGAGACAGGGCCTTGCTAAATTATCCACACTTGGCCTTGAACTTTCAATTCTCTTAACTCAGCTTCCTGAATAGCTAGGATTCCAGGCATGTGCCACTGTACCTGGCTTTTGGATATGATTTCTAATGCCAGTTTTACAAATTGAGTCACTGAAGTATACAACAGTTGGATAACTTGCCCAGAGTCACACAACTAGTGGGTGCTGGAGTCCAGATTTCTACCCTGTTCATTCAAGTAAAAGAATCTAATCATTATACTGTTCTGACCCCAGGATTGAGTAGTTAGAATGGGTATTGATTTTATTGGAATAATAATGAGTCCCATTTTCACTGAGCATATATTATGTGCTAGGAATTGTCTTTCCTGCTTTCTATGAATCAACTCCTTTAATTCTCACAATAATATCAAATGAAAAACCCTTAGCAATACTAGCTACTTGCTCAGGGTTCTTCTGTCAGTAGAAGACAAATCAAGGTTCCCACCCAGTCTGTCTCCGGTGCCCAGACAGACAACAGGACTCCCCAAAGCCATCTGTTTTCTTTGCTTATTCACACATCAATATGCTTTTTCTTCTATATGGATTTGAAAGCAGTTATCTTGGGAGACATTGAAACGCAGGCAATTATGGAGACAATTCAACTGAAGTTAAGGTTCTATTTCAATTTTCTGTTTCATTTTGACTTTGAAGTTCTGAATTCAAGCTGATGTCAGCTAAGCTAATTTAAATTAAATTTGACCTCAGTCATTAGTGGGATTTGGTTGGGAAGAAAACTGAAAAGACAAAGGAGGAATGTGTGTGTGAGTTGGTAACTATGAACATGTCCTAAATTTCCATTATTACAGAGAAGATTGGAAAGAATAAAAAGGGAAAGAAATAAATATCATTTTCTTGTTAAATTGTTGCACACTTGAAGTATAAAGATATGATCCTTCTGTAGGGGATGGCTTCAAAAAAGTTTCACAGCTAGAGGAAATGTGTTTTTCTAAGTGAAAATAGAGTTTATTCTCAATTTGAATTGCAAATCCTTCCAAAAGCAGAGTGGGAAGGAAGTATAATCTTGGTAGGAATGAATTCTTTCTAATTTATTTTATACAACTTCCTGTGAGAAACTTAAAAAAAATCATAATTATTGTAAAAAGTCAGGTATTTTCCTGATCTGAATGTTTTAGATAAGTGAGAATAGACAGATAATTTTATACAGGAACGACTTGATTTGGGATGAAATAAAAGGCACTCATGACCTCTGCAGCTGGATTATTGGAAGCAGAAAATTGCAGGGTGTGTTTGGTGAAGTGTGGGACTCTACACGTGAGACTTGTCTTGGAGGATAAACCACATAATGGAGAGCAGGACTGAGACACAGGGAGGGACAGAGGAGTCACATTCATTGGCCCAGGCGTAGCATGGTGCCAGGGCTTGTATTCCGCACGGTTCGTTCTCACATCTGCTTTATAGTGAGCACCTTCAGACCTGGTTTTCAGATGAGAATAACTGAGGCTCAAGAAGGTAAAGTAACAAACCCCAAGATCCCTGCTTCCATTAGTGGTGAGGTTAAATGTAGACACGTTCGTGGAAGATAAAGTGAGGGTACCACTGAGGGAATAGCGAGCAGAGGCACCTGGCAAGTGTGTCTAGGAAGCAGACCCTTTAAAAGGATGTACTTACCGCAGGACAATGTCCAAAAAGATGGGGGACCCAGCTCAACTGCTGCTATGGGAAGGGTGCTGGATCATGAGCAGGGACCCAGGACAGCAGGCAGGAGTGTCAGAGGCAGGCAGGGCTGGTCTCCAAGAGCTGACTCTCGCAGACAAGCTGGATGGAATGAGCTGTACCAGGTAGGTGCCATGTGGAAGGGGAGGAGTGCTGAGCTACAACTGGACTGAGCAGGGGGGAGGGCAGGAAGCCTGAGGGCTGTGAGCACGGAAGCCAAGGGGGGAGAGGGAGACTTTCGTTGCTTACTTCCTTCTTTTGCTTAAGACTTTTTTGGAGGCAACTCTGAAAGACATGGAGTTTGATGTGTGCTGGGAGAGAGAGAAAAAAACCATAAAATGAGCATTGAAAATTGAGAGAGAGAGAGAGAGAGAGAGAGAGAGAGAGAGAGAGAGAGAGAGAGAGGTATTGGATGTTGAGGAACCAGGCCTTCATTATTTAAACAGACAAAACAGGTCTGCCTTGTAATCTCTATCTTTAGTCTTAATGAATACAGTGGTCTTCTTGCATGAGTGAAAATGTAATGTACTGGACCGGTATTTGGAGCTGTGGGAAGGCAACGGGCCAGCTCAGGCGAGGGAAAAGGGAGAGGGCAGAGGGGAGAGGGGAGCCCCTGGTAAACCGGTAAACTGGGTGTAATTGCAGCCTGGTTTGGGGAGGAGCCTGGGGTCATCCAGTCCCCAGCACTCCACGGGGGAGTCTGGCACTTCCCAACACCCCAGCAGGGAGCTTGGCAGGGAGGGCCGGGGTCAGGATGGCTCCCCATGGCCAGGCAGTTCAGACGGACTGTGCCTCCTGCATCAAAGGTTCCCATGTGCCCAGGGTGGCTTCCTCTGCAGGCTGGAAAACGGCAGGAATGTGGAGGCTGGAGTGGTGCCCACGTCCTCCCTGGAGCATCTGCCATGGATTTTCTTGGCTCCCAGGCTGGTAGCGGGGGCCAGACTCGGGGCAGGGCAAATATGGGGGCTTTCCAAAGAAGCTCCTTGCTCACACCTCTAGGGAAGCAGATGGCTATTACCGGCTGCTCTGCGAACCTGCAAGCCATAGAGACCCTCAAGCACCCGGCTGACCCGCTCCACGGCGTTGAGTCCGAACTTGCTCAGCTGTCACCTTGTCGGGAGCGACCTCCCAGCTGCCCCATTAAAGTCACTTCCCCCCTTCCCGGCCATTTCCGCTGCCCTTTCCTGCTTGCTGTTCTTCAGAACACCATCTAATGTGACTTACAGCTTACTTATTTGCTTACCGTCTGCCCTCCTCACGAAATCTAAAGTTCTGAAGACAAGCGCAGGCCGGAGGCTGGGTGAGGAGCTCGGAGCGCGCTTCATCTTCCCTCACTGGAGAAAGTGTCCTTAATTACACATGGATCTGAAGAAGTCACCTCCGGGATCCTAGAGACTAAGGATTCACCAGTTACGCTCTTCTTCTGGAAATATCTTTACGGAGACTCTGTTCCTAGTCACACTCAGAAGTCACAAGTGAGGCTGAGGATTAGGGTGATTCTACAGAAAGGTGAGCTGCTTGGCCTGCGGGGCTGAGTCCACGCGTCTCTCTACAACTGCAGCTCGCGTAGACTGGACTGTGACTCTGGAGGCCGAGGTGAGTATATATGTTGTCCCCAGTTGGATTCCCTGGGAAGACAGCACCTGTGAGAGGGCACTTCTGAGGGGGATGGTGTAAATGCCCACGAAGTGACAGAAGGAACGGGAAGGGGCGAGGGGGTGAGGAAAGGAGTGTATCTACCCAGCACAGGCAGGATGGCTTTTGTATCTTCAATGCTGCCTGGCTTTTTATTACTTAGATTTGCTCCAAGCTTCAGAGAATAGACCACACTCCTGGCTTCTGGTTAAGGCCTGAGGGTCAGACACCGGATGAAAAGGTAGCTGTCCTGGGCTGCCCTTCAGAGTAAGGTAATCCATGGCTGGGCATTTAGCTCAAGTGGTACTGCACCTAGCTTGGAAGCACAAGGGCCCCGAGTTCGATCCCCGGTACCACCAAAAAAAAAAAAAAAGAGAGAGAGAACAGAATAAGGTAATCTTGGGTCCTGTCAAACTCGTATTTCTAGAGTGCATTCCAAAGTTAGTATATTTTAAACCACTCTTTACTGCACAAATGAACACTTTATTCCTTTATGCATTCATTCACGTTTCCTCTCAACTACACAGTCGCTGTTATGAACAGAACTCTAAGACAGTCCTGGAGATTTCCCTGGGTAACAGACTTGAAAACAGTTAAAGTCCCACTTGGGGTTACATAGAACTGGGAGGGGAGAACCCATAACATTAATGGAAGAGAGAAATGAGGCTGTGCCTTGATCCTGCTGATAAGCAGTGCTGGGGTTGAGAGAATTTCTGACTGAATTCCAGGTCTCTATCCCCCTCCTGCTCCTCTCAGTGGGCCCAGCAGCCAACGGATTTGAGTGAGCATTTTCTACACCGTTGTTTTTAGTCACTGACAGTGATAGGGGCTGTCCAGAGACAATGATGGAAACAAAGGCATTTCTGAGAACTCCATTTTGCTGGATCTGGCTCCTTGCTATGGGACAGTGCAATTTCTACCAGAAAAGGTTGGGCTAGCACTAAACCCTAACTCATGCATATTTTTATTCAGGTGGCAGAATTTGAAGTGCTTCTAATCACTTGGATGAAGAGTACTTCATATTCTAGTGTGGATGTTGATACAGGAAGTATAATTTGGTCCATTATTTTTGGAGGACAATCAAAAGCTTTAAACTTATGCATAAATGTTCCAATCTTGCTTCTGAGCAAAGATTTAACTAGAAGAATGTTTATTGGAAAGTGTATTATAGAAAACACTGTAAGCAATTTACCTTCCAGTGATGGGAGAAAGGTGAAACATCTCTACAGCAGAGCACTATGTAGTCATTAATAACAATTGTGAGTAAAGGGCACATGTACCCCATGCTTGCCATCTCCACTGCTGGTTCAAGCATTGTGTACCTGTAGGGGAGGCAGGAGGAAAAAGACCCTTGTGACACTGACTCTGGCCCCAGCCTCACATGACCTGTGCGGAGGCAGGAGACACCTCCCTACCTCTTGTCACTCTGAACTTCTCCAAAGCCAATTCACGGCAGGGTGGGAGGAACACGTAAAATGCATTGCATAAAGGTCTGAGAAAATATCCTTGAAGGTAAAGCATCCAAGCACCTTGAAGGTGCTTGACTAATTTAGAGAAGGTATAACTAATCAGGTAATGACACCAGGAAAACAAATAAATGGTCAGCGAGTCTAGAAAAGACACTAATGAAAACCCAGTAGAGCTGAAAAAAAGATGAAAACCATGAATGGCCAGCATAGAAAACAATGGAAATCTATAAAGAAGTTCCAAACACAAATCAAGGAGTTTAAAAATATTACTGAAAGTATAGGCAGCAGAAATGACCAATATGAAGACAGTGTCATTTTTAGGAAGCAGAATGGTTAATGGTCTGTTAGTGACAGATACCTTAAAAAGCAACAGGAGAACATGAAAACTTGATCCAAGAGATTCTAGATGACTTAAAGACTGATATAAGAGTAACGGGAATTTATGAAAAAATCAGAAGACAGCACAAAGGCCATAAAAAACCTATTTATAGATGTAATAGCAAAAATACTTTCCAGACATGGTGCTATGGTTTTCTCAAAGCCTCATGTAGTCATAGGTGGGGCTTTTTCAGAGGTGGCTGGATCTAGAGTATGTGATGCTAGAGTTGATTCATGGTCCAGTAATAAGATCAAG
The DNA here is from genome assembly GCA_004025085.1 of Thryonomys swinderianus. Classification (NCBI taxonomy): domain Eukaryota; kingdom Metazoa; phylum Chordata; class Mammalia; order Rodentia; family Thryonomyidae; genus Thryonomys; species Thryonomys swinderianus. Next base: position 5,690 of record PVIC010050906.1, read on the forward strand.
GGCACTAGGATTAAGTGAATAAGAGTTAAGGGTGTGAGTACTCCTGAGTAGCCTGCATAACATATAAGGAGTGGAAGGAGATGCCATCTCTTGTTTACTTGCTTTGCAACTTTCTGACACCATGAATTGCTTCTCCTCTGCAGTGCCTGCTGCCATCTACCCTGCCTTAGAGAGTGCATGACTATGGGCTGAAACCTCTAGAAACTGTGAGTTAAATAAACTAGCTCCCCTTTAACTTCGAGTGTTGAATATTTTGACTCAGCAATGAAAGTTAACTAAGACACACACAAAAAGAATTTAACATGTAGATTATGGACACATATAAAACCATGAATAGCCATGATCAGAAAACGCCACTCCATGACACGTAGTAATGAAAACATCAGAAACCCAATACAAGAACAGAATCTTAAAAGCTGCTAGAGAAAAATTAACAAATCACCTAAGGAAGGAAAATCTGACAACACATTCTCGACACAATGTTTAAAGGCAAGGGGAACTTGGAATGGAGAGCTCTAAAAGAAATCAACTTCCAATCCGAGCTGGTTTATTTTTTAATTATCTTTCAAAAGTGATGGGGACATAAGATATATACATGATAAAGAGAACCTAAAGAAATTTATGAACTCCAAACTAACACCAAAAATTTCTCAAGGATGTCCTAGAGGGAGACAATTAACAATACCGAAAGGTCCTATAAAATGAATACATGAGGTAGGGCTAGCAATTAAGTAGAAGGAAATAAAAGTAAAATAATAACAAGTAAATAATACAATGACAAGAATAAGTCCACATCTATTGAAGTAAATGAAAATTTGCCAATCAAAAGATACAGATTAGCAGAAGAGATTGAGAAACTAAATCTAATGGTATGCTACATACATGAAACACATTTAACATGAAAAAATACATAGACTAGAAATCAAAGGATGGAAAACAATATTCCATAAAACAGTAATCTGAAAAAAAAGTAGGGTAGATAACACATGTTGGTTAATGGAACTATTCAACAGGAAGAGATAATAATTATAAACATATGTGCATCAAACCTTGGTGCACCCAAGTTCATAAAACAAATATTAATAGACATAACAAAGTATACATACACAAGTATAATTACTTTCAGGGACCTCAATACCCCACTATCACAAATAGATTAACTAAACCAAAAAAAATCAACAAAAATATCAGTATTGATCCCAACTTTTGAACAAATGAAGTTAGTAAACATATAGAATAGTCCATTCAACAACAAAAGAATACACATTCCTTTGGGAAAAACATGATATTTTCCCCCAAAGACTACATACTAGCTGGTAAAGCATGCATAAATAAAAGCAAATGAATCAAAATTTAACATTCATATTATCAGACCAAAGTGCAATGAAACTAGAAATCAATAGCAAAAGAAACCATGGAAAATATAGAAATTATACAACACACTGTTGAATAATCAGTGATAACAGAAGAAATTAAGAAAGAAATGACATTTCCTGAAATTAAATGATGATTCCCCCATGGCGTACCAAAATGTGTGGAATACAATGAAGCAATCTTATGAGTGAAGTTTACTCGTGTGAATGCCCATATAGGAAAAAATAGAAAGAGCCCAAATAAATAATCTAATGATACATTTTAAGGTCCTACAGGTAGGCATGATAGTGCATGCCTATAATCCCAGCACTTGGGAAGCTGAGGTTGAGGTCAGCCTAGGAAACATAGTGAGTTCAAGTCTGCTTGAACAACATATTGAGATCTTTCCTCAAAAACAAATAAAATAAAGCCCTAGAAAAACAAGAACAGTCTAAGTCCAGAGCTTGTACAAGAAAGAAAATCATAAAGATCAGAGCAAAAGCCAGTGAAGTGGAAACTAAAAATCAATACAAAGAATCAGTGAATCAAAGAACTGGTTTTTGAAAGAATAAACAAAATAGACTCTTAGTAAATCTTATTAAACAAGAGTAAGAAGAGACACGAATCAATGAAATTAGAAATGAAAAAGGTGATATCACAACAGACACTGTCAAACTTCAGAAATGATTACCATCTACTTTATAAAGAGATGTGCCAAAAAATTAGAGAACTCAGAAGACATGAAGAGACTTCTAGATGCATATAATTATCAAAACTGAACCACAAAGACTTAAAAACCTTGAACAGTCCAATAACAGGAAATGAACTTGAAGCAGTAATAATAAAAAAATACCAATTAAGAAGAGCCCAGAACCTGATGGATTGACAGCCAAATTCTACAAGAACTTCAGGGAAAATAGAACATTAATACTTCTCAAAGTCTTTTTAATGACATTGAGAAGTAAAGAGTATTTCGAAAATCACTCTTGGAAGCTAAAATTCTGATGTCTTAACCAGAGAAAAATCCAACTAAAAAAGAGAACTTCAGCCCTAATATGTTCAAACATCCTTAACAAGGATTTAATTTGATATTCCATTTGTTGATTCTTAGTATTATTTCTTGGGGCATTGGGGTTCTATTAAAATGTTTTTGCTTACACCTTTGTCTTGAAGAATTATATTTTATCTTACTCTTCCAGAAAATGAAATATTTCTGTTTTAACATGTAGATCTTAGATATTGGTAAGGTACTCACAAAGACAATGCAATAAATCATCAAAAAGGTCATACACTATAACCAAGTAGGCTTCATTCCAGGGTACAAGGATGATTCAACATATTCAAATCAATAAGTGTAATTTATCAGATAAACAGTCTTGAGGACAAAAGTCACATTATCATCTCAATAGATGCAGAAAATGGCAAAATTCAACATCTCTATGATAAAAGAGAAAACCCTGAAGAAAACAGATAGAGAAGGACCTTGTTTCAATCTAATAAAAGCCACTTATATCAGTCTACTTCCAACATTATACTGAATGGGAGAAAAACTGAAAGCTTTTCCTCTAAGATGAGGATGTCCATTATCATCATTTCTGTTTCACTGTCCTTGAAATATTAGCCACAGCAATTAGGGAAGTAAAGAACTAATAGGAATACATATAAGAAAAGGCAAAGTCAAAATATCATTATTTGCAGATGACCTGATCCTTTATTTATTTACAAGACCCAAAATATTCCACCAAAAGACTCATAGAATTAATAATCAAATTAGCAATATAGCAGGCCATAAAATAAATTCACAAAAATCAGTGGTATTCCTATATGCTAATAATGCACTCACTGAAGAAGAAATCAGGAAAACAATGCCATTCACAGTAGCGTCAAAAAAATTTTAAATATACATGCCTGCCAGTCAAGCACATGGTCCTGAGTTCAATCTCTGATACTGCCCCCCCAACTAAATATTTAGGAATCAACCTAGCTAAGGAATTGAAAGAGCTCTAAAATGAAAATTACTTCACTCTCAAAATGGAAATTAAGAGGACACCAGACAAGGGAAAGATATCTACTGTTCCTAGATAGGCTGAACCAATATAATCAAAATAGATGTACTTTGAAAATTGATATTCACATTTAGTGCAATCCTAACCAAAACACTAGGACTTTTCTTGAAGATCTAGAGAAAACAAACCTAAAATTCATCTGGAAGAAGAAGAGATCTGGAATAGCAAAAGTGATCCTGGGCAACATGTCAAAGCAGGTGGCATCAAAAATCCAGACTTGAAGTTATACTATAAAGCTATAGTGATTAAAACAACATGATACTGGCATTGAAATAGGCATGTGGAACAATGGAATAAAGTAGAAGAAGCAGAAACAAGTCCAAGTACGTACAGCTACTTGATCTTTGACAAACGAGTCAAAATCATACACTGGAAGAAAGACAGCCCCTTCAAAAGTAGTGCTGGGAGGGCTGGAGATTTAGCTCAGTGGTTTCAGCAGCTGCCTAGCAAGTACACGGTCCCTGGTTCAAGCCCTGGTAACCACATACAATAATACTGAGTGTGGTGACTCACGCCCACCAGCAATCAGTACCACATACCACAATGCTAGGTGTGGTGGCTCATGCCTGTAATCCCAGCACTCGGGAGGCAAAAGCAGGAGGATTGTTGAGTTCGAGGCTTGACTGGGCTACATAGTGAGCTGAGGGCCAGCCTGAACTAAAAGTGAGAACTGTCTCAAAAGAAAAAAAAAAGTAGTGCTGGGAAAACTGAATATGTACATGCAGAAGACTCAGGGTAGATCTATATGTCTCATCATGCACTAACTAAAATAAAAATGAATCAAAGGCCGGGCGTGGTGGCTCACGCCTGTAATCCCAGCACTCGGGAGGCAGAGACAGGAGGATTGCTGAGTTTGAGGCTTGCCTGGACTACATAGTGAGCTCAGAACCAGCCTAAACTACAAAGAGAGACCCTGTCTCAAAAAAAAAAAAAAAAAAAAGAATCAAAGATCTAAATATTTTGTTTTCTAAAATGGCTTCAATTTTTGAAGACATAGGTATGAGTAAGGATTTTTTTGAACATAACCCTAAAGACACAAGAAATAATATCAAGAATCAATAAATGTGATCATACTAGATAAGAAGCTTCTATACAGCACAGGAAACAACCAACAAAGTGAAGAGGCAGTGTGCAGAATAGGAAAAAATTTTTACTAGCTGTTCCTTAGACTGAAGACTGACATCTAGAATATATAAAAACCTCAAAAAAAATTATACTCTGGGACTGGGGAGATAGCTCAGTGGTGACATGCCTGCCTGGAAGTGCAAGGTTCTGAGTTCAATTCCCAGTATCACACACATACAGATTTGCACGCCTCAAAAAAAATAAAAAAATGGGCAACAAAAATGAATAGACACTTCTCAGAAGTACAAATGACTAATAAATACATAAAAAATTGTTGATCATGGCTGGGCCTTAGAGAAATGCAAATTAAAACTTTATGGAAATATCATCTGACCCCCACAAAAGAATGGCTGTCATCACAAATCTAATAATAATAATATTGCTGATGAAGATGTGAGGGAAAAGGAACTCTTCTGCCTTGCTGGTGGGAATGTAAACTAGTATAACTGCTATGGAAATCAGAGTGGAAATTCCTCAAATAACTAAAAATATAAATTCCATTTGACCCACCTATCCCCTTTCTGGTATAAGAGAAATATAACTCCCAACCTGCCACATGTCAGATGTGCTGAATTTATGTCACCTGAAATCACAGAATAAATTCCAAAGGACAACGGAGGTTAAAAGACTTACTGAGAGAGAGCTCTTGAGAGTCAGGAGGGGTTCCAAGAGTAGGTTGTCACTGAAGCCTTTTGCCAGGGGTAATTTATACAGCAAATTCACAATGTGTGCGCAACATGAGTCAAACTATGATCAATCCATAGGAATAAAAACACAGTCACTTAGCCAGTACTGATTCAACAGGGGAGTGAATGAGTCATGCAGCAAGTGCATGTGAAAAGAGTAAGGGCACTTTTTGGGATCAGATGGATCCAGATGTTCTGGTCAACTTTCTGGCTGACTATGTCTCTGAACTTTGTGGATCAGATGATACTTTATGGATCAGATATCAGATGATACCAAACACAGGACCATCTCAGATTATTGTTTATCCCTCAGGGAGGCACAGAGCCCTGATCATTGCATGGTTATGTTTTTGTCTTTTGCACTGACTCTCTCTTGGGATCTTGTCCTTCTCTGACTACCTATTAAACTTAGCTGCCTATAATACTTGTAGGTATCTTTCCAAAAGAGTTATAAACATCCTATTACAGGGATACATGCATACTCATGTTTATAGCAGCATGATTTATAACAGCAAGATCTTGGAAACAGTGTATACGTCTTTAACAGATGCATGGATAAAAAGTGTTATTTGTACACAATAGAGTACTACTCTGCCATAAAGAGAGAGAAACTTGAGGAACTCATAGGAAAATGGATCAATTTGAGAACATAATGTTAAGTGAATTAAGTCAGAAACACAAGATCACATCTTGCAGTTTCTCTGATATGAGAAACTCAAAATACACAGTAAACAGCAAAGAAGACAGTAGATAAAAAAAAGGAGGGAGAAATTCAAATAATTGCCCAAACCACCTATTCTGTTGTTTCAAATATATTTTAATACATGTGCTAAATGTTTCACTATTAGTTTCTCTTATTTATTGAAAGTTTTATGCTATTATTTGTTTGCTTCTATGTAAGAGAATATTTTTTGTCTGTTTTGTACTCAGAAAATACTTTGAAGATAATGATGCATATTGTATTATCTATTGTTATTTCCTTATTAATTTGTTATGAAATTTTACATTTTATAAATAAAACATAAAAATGTCAAAGGCTTAGGGCACAAGAAGATATTTAGAGGCTAGTCAGTTTCAAGGCAGTAAGAATGAAAATTGTTCAGAATCAGAGTTCCTCAGTTGGAAACCCCATTATTTAGTTGCTGGATGACATTTGCAAGGTATAATACTGACTTAAGCTCAATTTCCCCATCTATAAAATGGGAATAAAATACATTATTACTTGGTATGAACATTAAATGAGACAATTCATGTAAAGTGCTTAGCACATCCTAGAGCATAGTAATCATTAACTCCATAAACATTGTATTATGATAATCCCACATTTGCTTCTGAAAACACACTCACAGAAAAGGCAAGGAAGAAATGAAAGAAAAATGAAGGTGTTTATCTTTGGGTGACAGGGATTGCTGTGGCTTAGTCCCCCCCCACCCCAGTGCTCTACAATATTCACAAACTACTTTAGTAAAAAGGAAAAAAAGAATCACTGGGCCGGAGGGTTAGCTCAGTGGTTCCGGCGCCTGCCTCGTAAGCGTAAGGACCTGAGTTCGATCCCCGGTTACCACATATAATGCTGGGCGTGGTGGCTCACGCCTGTAATCCCAGCACTCGGGAGGCAGAGACGGGAGGATTGCTGAGTTCGCGGCGGCTTGCCTGGGCACCATGGTGAGCTCAGGGCCAGCCTGAACTACAAAGCGAGACCCTGTCTCCAAAAAGCAAAAAAAAAAAAAAAAAA
>PVIC010050907.1:0-12666 GCA_004025085.1 Thryonomys swinderianus
TCCGGCCCGACACTGAAATTCTTGTCCTGCAAACATGAAGCCAGTGTAGTTATAATTTATTTGTTTGTGTGCAAAGAATGCTTAGACTCAGACAGCTGTCCCATTTTTTCCTCCTCTTCCTCCTTCCCTTCTTCCTTCTTTATTAGGGACTGACCCTGAGCCCACATTCATGCTAGGGAAGTACTCTACCACTGAAGTATATCCCCAGCCCTTTTTATTTTGAGACAGGATCTTACTAAATTGCCCAGGCTGGCCTCTGAGCCAATCCTCTTGCCTCAATCTCCCAAGGACCTAGGATTATAAATGTGAACCACTGTGCCTAAAATCCTTTGTTCTGAGCTTCTCATGGTACTTTCTTGGTTCTTAACACTAAGCTCAGTTGGTTTTCTGATGCCCTGATGCCACTTGTGCCCTTATCTCCTTTAGTGCTTTGTTGTCCTTTGTGAAGCCATGGATGGAAATAGCCATGCCATCTCCAAGGATTTTTATTCCAGCCTGTTGACCACACAGCATGCTGTGCTGGCTGGGCTCCTTCATGGCCTGACAGCTCCACAGTTTTCCTTCCACACACTTCCAGGTGAGGGGAGGAGAGATTCTCTTGACTCCTTGTTGTGTGGGTTCTGCTGCTACCACCTAAAACATAGCCTGGCACCCAGTGAAGCCTTGGTACATCCCTGAGTTAAAGGGGAGTGGAAGCCTTGCTTGCATTCTCTACTTTCTCCATAGGAAGCCCCCACATGGCTCAACCACCACAGGAGCAGGATCTGCTGGGAGCCATTTCCTGTGCCCTGGCCACCATATGCACTGCTCCCGTGGGACTGCCCAGCTGCTGGGATGCCAAGGAGCAGGTCTGAGTTATAGCTTCTTGCTTCTTTTTTCCTGCTTCATAGGGCAGTTAGGCTGGTTCCTCAGAGGGACAGAAAAATAAGCCTTTATGCCTCTTTGTGTGAAGCACTTCCAGCTTGGGCCTGGGCCACTTGCACACTAAGATGCAGCCACAATCCCAGAGCCTGTGGCTAGATAGAGGGAGAAGGCTCATTGGTAAGCCCTCCAGGGGTACGGATTGCTGAGTGGAAGGGCTCAGGACTTGGTTTTCCTGTTGCTCAGTAACCTTGACTCCAGTATTTACATACACCAGAGCCAAATTAGGCCATGACATTTTTTTTTTTTTTGAAACAGGGTCTCACTTTGTAGTTCAGGCGGGCCCTGAGCTCACTGTGTAGCCCAGGCAAGCCTCAAACTCAGCAGTCCTCCTGCCTCTGCCTCCCAAGTGTTAGGATTACAGGTGTGAGCCACCATGCCCAGCACTGTGGCATGTGGTACAGATTGCTGGTGGGCGTGGGTCACCACTCCCAGTATTGTATGTGGTTATCAGATCGAACCAGGGACCTTGCACTTGCTAGGCAAGCACTGGAACCACTCAGCTAAATCTCCCACCTTAGGCCATGACTTTTGCTTCTTCACTGACCATGAATACTGGGATTCCTGGTGACCTGAGAAAAGAGACCAGCCAGGGATTGAGAGTCCTGCTCACCCAGAGATGAGTGAAGAATAAGCTTGGAATAAGAGGAATCAGATTGAATCTCATGAGTTTGTCTCCATAGGTGTCTTGGCATTTGGCAAATCAGCTAACTGAAGATAGCAGCCAGCTCAGACCATCCCTCATCTCAGGCTTGAGACATCCTGTCTTATGTGTGCACTTTCTTAAGGTACTTCCCATAACTGGTAGAATCTCATTTTTCCTTGTAGTACTCCCAGGATGGAGATAGGTAGACACAGGAATTTAAGATCCCTTGGAGAGTCAGGCATGGTGGTACACACCTGTAATCTCAGCACTGGAGAGTCTGAGGCAGGACGATTACAAGTTCAAGACTAGTCTGTGCCAGACCAGAGAGAGAGGAGAGAAGAGAGACCAAAGAGAAGGGGGAGCAAGAGACCAGGGAAAGAAAGAGACAGACAGACAGACACAGAGAGAAAGAAGAGAGACCAGAGAGGGGAAGCAAGAGATGGGGGAAGAGAGAGAGAGAGGAGAGAGACCAGAAAAAGAGAGGAGAGAGGGAGGGAGAGAATCCCTTGGAGGACTCCATTGTACTTTTAAGTCTGATCAACTCAGGTGTCTCCATGTTAGCCAGAATTGAGGAATGTCCCTATCTCACACACTCAAACAAGAGGCTCTAGCAGGTGGCTCAGGTGATTTTCAGCTGAGCCTCCCCATCCTGTAGCTTGGGCTGCTCTGCCCCGTGACAGACTCCTTTCTGCTCCCCTAGATTCTGTACTCCTGTTGCCATGTCAGTGAGTGCCTGTGCCGTCTTCTAGGACAAGAGCCCCTGGTCTTGGAGTCACTGTTGATGCTGGTCCAGGGCAAGGTAGGCCAGTAACACAGGTGGCCCCTTGTGGCAGCCTCACCATTTTACCTAGAGGTTGTTCTGATTGCTAAGGTCCTTTGTAGGTGACAGTCATGGACTGGGAAAAGTCCACTGAAGTGGCCCTTTACCTCCTGTCCCTTCTTGTCTTTCGACTCCAAGATCTGCCTTCCAGGTATGTCATGATATCAGTCCCTTTCACAGCATGTAGCTGACCTGGGCACAGTCTGGGGAGTAGCAACCTTACCTCTGCTTAGGAGGGACTGGCATCTAGAGAGGGAGGGTCTATACAAAGAACAGACCTGGAGTCCCACCAGCTTGGGGCTGTGGATATGGGCACGCAGCACAGGTAAAGAGCACAGCCCAAGGGAGGGGGAGGGGAACCCCTGCCAGCCTCCTTTAATGTGCTGTGCCCTTGGTGTATCTCCCTACTCCAGGGTGGAGAAGCTTGGCAGCAGTGTTGCTGCCCTCTTTACCCACTCACATATCGTCTCTATTGTGGTGAGTTTTCAGCCTCCCCTCCTCCCTTTGACCTGCACCAGATGGGGTGGACACTTTCCCCGGTGGAGCCATTTTTCTGGACTAGGTCAGAAACATGAAGCCTCTCTGCCCAGCCTGAGCACTGTTCTCCATCATTTTCCCCCTTCCAGAATGCAGCAGGCTGTTTGTTGGTACATCTTGGTCAGCAAGGGGTGACCTTTGACCTCCAGCCCAGGGAGTGGATTGCTGCGGCCACACATGCCCTGTCTGCCCCTGCAGAGGTGAGGCCTGTTGGGGAGTCGAATGCTAGAACTGCATTTCAGGGAAAAGAACACACTGTTCACAAGCCTGGAGGAGGATACAGAATGGAAAAGGAATCAGGAGCTGCTCCCACTCTAGCCTTTCCCCCAGATGTTAGTTCCCTCTGTGCTCAGACTGATCAGAACTTCAGATTTCTTATGCAGGATTTTGAAGAAGGAAGGTAGGGAGGGAAGAAAGAAGGACAGGAGGAGACTGATCAAAGTTCTCTGAGGTGTTAGCACTTCCTGCCTACTTCAGTCTGTCTTGTAGTTAAGTTCCTTCTGATACTTGTCCAATCCCCTCCTACTGCAGAATTCACTCTACTTGCCCCACTTTTTCTTTTTTTTTGTGGCAGGGTCTCGCTTTTTGTAGTTCAGGCTGGCCATGAGCTTACTGTGTAGACCAGGCAAGCCTCGAACTTAGCAGTCCTCCTGCTTCTGCCTCCCCACCACACCTGGCACTGTGGTATGTGGTATTGATGGCTGGTGGGTGTGAGTCACCACGCCCAGCATTGTATGTGGTTACCGGGATGGAACTCAGGGCCTTGTGCTTGGGGGGCAGGCCCTGGAACCACTGAGCTAAATCTCCGGCCCCCACTTTTTCCTCTTAACTGTGGTGGAAAACAGTGACACACTGCACCTTCTGCAGGAAATCCAGTCCATTGTATATAGTCTTTCTGTTTTCTCCCTTTCCCTGTTGTTCCCTTTTCCTTTTTAGTCCCTTTGGAACTCATGTGCCTCATTCTGTAAAAAGAAGAATAGACTTCATGCTCACATTATTGTCATATATGTGTGGGTTCTTTATGATGTATAAAGCATTCTTGCATATTTATAGCACAGCATAAATAGAAGATAGACACAGCATGTAATAAGACTCATCTCCTTTTCTTTGATGAAGTTGACCTTCAGAAAGGTCATTGGTATCATTGTTGATAGCACTAACGTTTATGTAGGGTTTATGTAGGAGCTCACATCCAGACCTGGGAGTAATCAGAGACCACTCCTTCTTCCCCATTATTCTCCTTCTACATTGTTCCTTCAGGTCCCATTTACTCTCCGTCCAGTTGTTTCCCAGGCCTCATCCCTCCATGGCACCATTGCTGGCCTGTTTAGTTCGAGTGTACCACTCTCTCTTCTGGTCTTTGGTGCTTATCTATGACAGTCTCTCCTGTGAGCCCTCACTTTTCTGTTACTATTCTCATTACTGCCACCAGGCTGAGCTTTTTTTAAAGGAAAGTATGGTTATTTGCTCAACCACTGTTAATTGAACACATAAATATGTATTAAGTGCTCAACACTATTTCAGACTCTGAGACTATAGCAGTGAGTAAAAGAAACCAAAAAATGGCCCATGTGGAACTTATATCATGATCAGCGACTTCCACTGCTTCTAGAATAAAGTGTCTGTGGTCACCCACTGCTGGGAGAAAGCCAGACTTTGTTCCCTTCTTCTCAAAGTTCATCTGTTGCCTGTGGGCTCTATAATCCTGCAGAATTGCCATTTCCAAACTGACCATGGCCTACATACCTTTATATGTGTTATGACCTCTTGACATGGTCTCCCTTCTGACCCTCACATTTTCTAATCTGTCTCCAAAATGTTTAATACGGCAATTTTCTACCTCCAGGAGCTAGAATGAGGCACTCTCAACTGTGCCCTTAACCTCTTATTTAGCAAACATCTTCCTAATTGTGATTTCTTTTATGTCTGCTTATTCTATCAGACTATGTCATTAGGATGCACATTGAGTCAATAGGCAGAAACTGAGACTTCTGAGGCCAGAACAACTCTTGTCACTCTGCTGGGCCAGGGGAGAGCTTTTCTACCAGAGTAGGAATTGGGTACAATGGTGTCATCCCTCTCAGGGATCTGCATTCTTCTTGCCTTTCTCCACCAGGTCCGGCTGACTCCACCCGGTAGCTATGGGTTCTATGACGGCCTCCTCATCCTTCTGCTGCAGCTCCTCACCAAGGTACAAGTGTATCTGCAGGTGCATGAGAAGAAAAGAAAGTGAACAGTTTCGGGAGTTGCTGTTCCTTTCTTTTGTGCCACAGTGGCTCACATTGCTCTCTCCACACCAGCCCTCAGTAGGAGCCCTTTGGGGGAACCATATAAGCTGCTTTCCTAGGGATCCAATTGGGAAGCAAATGAATTCCTCATTTGGGATTTTCCTTTTAAAAACTATTTTTAAAGGTTTGTTTTATGGGCCTGTGTACAACTCAGCCTGCATGCGCTGACTCCAGTAGGTCAATTCCCTGGTTTTCAGTAGGCACTCATGGTTTGACACGTTCATGGAATTAAGATATGATCAGAAAAGAAAATTAGACAGCATGGAAATACTAGGTGGGAAGAGAGAAGAGAAGACAAAAGGTAGTTCTGTCACTCCCTTTCCTTACAGGTCAGGGAGGAGAAGGATCACTGGGAGTTTAAGGCCAGCCAATGTATTCAAGGCTAGCCTGAGACTCTGTCAGAAAGAAAGAAAGAAAGAAAGAAAGAAAGAAAGAAAGAAAGAGAGAGAGAGAGAGAGAGAGAAAGAGAGAGAGAAAGAAAAGAAAGAAGAAAGGGAAGGAAGGAAAGGAAGGAAGGAAGGAAAAAAGGAAAGATAGAAGAAGGAAGGAAGAAAAAGAAAGAAAAAAAGCAAGCGACATTTAGACCCCTAACTTCTGCCCACCCACCTATTCATTCACTTTTGTTTCCAGCAGGGGAATGCCAGCCTGATTAGGGATGTGGCTAGCTCAGAAATATGGACCATTCTGTGGCGCCGCTTTTCCATGGCCTTGAAGCTACCTGACAAAGTGTCTACACAGGAAGAGGACCTATCACTGTCTGGTCCACCCAGCCCAGAGCCAGACTGGACACTGATCTCACCCCAGGGTATCTTTCTACTGGCACCTCCTTTGTGGGGCCAGTAGGTGAACCCTACTCCAAAAGGAGACAGCCTAGATTTGAATTAACCCACAGAGAGAAATTGGTTGGTGCTGCCTGAAAGAGGATGGGGAATCTACAAAGGATTGCTTGAGGATGGGGAAAGGACTGGATAGTTGGTAGCTCTGGGAACCTCAGAGAAACAGGGGCATTTGGGCTGCTTTCCTGCTTGACTGGGACTTTCTTGGTGTTTTTAGGCATGGCAGCCCTGCTGAGCCTGGCCATGGCCACCTTTACCCAAGAGCCCCAGTTATGCCTGACCCACCTGTCCCAGCATGGAAGTATCCTCATGTCCACCTTGAAGTACCTACTTTCTCCCAGCTTCTTATATCACCTGAGCCAAGTGTGAGTCTGAGATGAAAGAAGAGTCAGCATTGGTGGGGGTGGGGTGGCAGGAAAGAAGTAGCTGACAGCTTGAGTTACAAAACTGGGAAGTAAGGGAAAGATTAGCTGGGAACCAGAGCAGGTGCTGAGAGTGGGGAAGAGTTCTGGGGAAGGAAGTTTGCAGGGGAGGAAAGCATCAGAAAGGGTAGGCGAACAGGACTAAGTCTGCTCTCCATTCCCTCCATTAGGCCTCACGGGCCTGAGTTTCTTCCTGTTGTGGTGGTCTCTGTCTGCCAGCTCTTCTGCTTTCCCTTCTCCCTGGATGTGGATGCCGACTGCCTTGTAGGAATCTTGGATACCCTCAGGGATGCAGAAGTTGCAGCCCTCCTGCTGCAGGTGTGTGGGAAGTGGGAGGGGAGGTGGCCAAGTTCCTGTAATTTAGTCCTCCTCAGTTCCAGGGCTCTTGTAGGTCCCTGTAAGAGTGGAACATCTGGGCCGAGCGTGGTGGCTCACGCCTGTGGTCCCAGCACTCGGGAGGCAGAGACAGGAGGATTGCTGAGTTCGAGGCTTGCCTGGACTACATAGTGAGCTCAGGGCCAGCCTGAACTAGAGTGAGACCCTGTCTCAAAAAAAAAAAAAAAAAAAAGAGTGGAACATCTGGCTTGATCTAAGAGTTGCAGTGGAGACAGCACACAGTCCTGTACAGAGCAGGCAGCTGGAGCTGGGCTATTGTCTCCTCTTTCCCTCTGTCTCTTACTTGGTTCTTTTAGAGTTCAGTGGGGAGAATGCCCGAGTCCCAACACGACAAAGGCAGCTCAGTGACTTCCTTGGTAGTTCTTGGTATTAAGCCATGGGTCTTTGGAGGCAGACATGAGCCCTTGCAGACTAGGGAATGAACTTGGAAAAGAGCTGCTCTCTCGAATTTCTCACATCTTGTGTAATGTGCTTTGGGATAGGACTTCCAGCTCTCCTTAGCTTGGTTTTTCCCTGGCTTTTAGCCTCCTCCTCCCTAGGAATGGTGAATTCTCCCTTTCTCTGAACTTCTTTTACCTGCACCCCTACCTCATTCTCCCAGGTCTGTTGCCATCATCTTCCGCTGTCACAAGCCCAGCTGCCCATCAGCCTGCTCATGCACCTGGCTCTCATGGATCCCACCTCTCTCAACCAGTTTGTGAACACAGTGGCTGCCAACCCTAAAACTGTCATCTCCTTCCTCTCTGTTGCCCTCCTGAGTGACCAGCCACTGCTGACCTCTGACCTCCTCTCCTTGCTGGCCCACACAGCACGACTGCTGTCTCCCAGGCACTTGTTCTTCATTGAAGAACTCTTGGCTGGCTCTGACGAATCCTATCAAACCCTCCGCATCCTCCTGGGCCATTCAGAAACCTCTGTGCGGGCCCGTACTTATGGGCTCCTGGGACACTTGTTCCAACACAGTGTGGCCCTCCGTGGGGCACTACAGAGCCAGGCTGGACTGTTGAACCTTCTGCTGCTGGGCCTTGGAGACAAAGACCCTGCTGTGCGACGCAGTGCCAGCTTTGCTGTAGGTAATGCAGCTTACCAGGCTGGTCCTCTGGGACCTGCCTTGGCAGCAGCAGTGCCCAGTATGACCCAGCTCCTTGGAGATGCCCAGGCTGGTGTTCGGCGCAATGCTGCATCAGCTCTGGGCAACTTGGGCCCTGAGGGGTTGGGGATGGAGCTACTCCAGTGCCAAGTGCCCCAGCGGCTCCTAGAGATGGCATGCAGAGACTCTCAGCCAACTGTGAAGGAAGCTGCCCTCATTGCCCTGAGGACCCTCCAACAGGAGCCCTGCATCCATCAGGTACGGCCCAAGGGATATGTGCAATGTGGTGATCAGGGCCCTGTACGTGACAGCATTTCTCTGACATAGTCCGCAAGGAGTTGGGCCATACAGACTTCCAAGCTTGCTTTCTTGCTGAGTCTAAGGAACTCAGGCACAAAGAGTTTTCCCTTTACCATCTTCTACCCTAAAGAAGGGAGAGGAGCTGGAAGAAGGCTCCAGTGAGCTAGGACATGCCTGAGATCTCAAAGACCACAGCTCCTGGCCAGAAGATTTTGAGGCCACAAAGGTACCAACTATCTTTGTAGTACCACATTAAACATTTTACCTTTATTATCTTGTTTAAGTTGTTATTACATTCATTTTGGAAGTGAGGGAACTGAGGCACAAAAATTTAGTAACTTGTCCAAGTTAGAAATTTGGCAGATCTCAGGAATCTGGGTCCAGAGCCCATACTCTTAGCCACTGCTTATTTTTGCCATTTCCATTCAATTTTTAATGTGTGAGGAGCCCAGTGCAAATCACATGCTGCCTGTGATAATTTGTAATGGCTCACTGTGGTGATGTTGGGTAATTCTTGCAAAATAGAAATTTGGTAGGATGGTAGTGATATTGTAGGAGTTTGTGACAGTCCATGTAGAGAAATTTAAAAAAATAATAATTTCTTGGTCGAGAATAAAAGATCAGATTGGAACCTACCAGGCCCAAGGCTAGAAATTCAAACTTTTGGGCCATCATTAGTCACTGCTGCATTTATTTCCTCCTCCTGGGGACCAGTGTTTGGGCTCCTGGGAGCCTTGGTTTTTATGGTCTGCAACCGAGATACTGGAAGTAAATTTCTGGTCCTTATGATTCCAAACTCCAGGGTTACTCTTCTCCTACTCAGCCTATTTTACTGTTCTGAGACAGGATCTCATTTTGTAGTTCTTGCTGGCTTTGCACTGACTGTGTAGCCCTGGCTGGCCTCGAAACTGTAGTGATCCTCCTGCCTTGGCCTGTCCTGAATGCTGGGATTGCAGACATGTACCACCACACCCCAGCTCCTTTCATTCTGTTCTGAGTCCCCCATACCCATCTCTTGTTCTTCCTTTTTCTGAAATGGGTCTTGGTAATCTAATGAGTGCCCTTTATACCACCTTGTCTGAGACTCATGGCCTGTTTGGTCATCTGCTTTGTTCCACAGGTGCTGGTGTCCCTGGGTGCCAGTGAGAAATTAGCCTTGCTTGCTCTGGGGAATCAGTTATTTCCACAAAGCAGTTCCAGGCCTGCCTCAGCCAGACACTGCAGGAAACTTATCCGCCTGCTGAAGCCAGCCCATAGCATGTGACCCCAGGTCCCTGGAGTCCAGCCTTCAGCCTCCATTGCCCTGGTATTGTGAGACTTTCTTGTGCTTGCATACCAGTCACCAACTCACCTGAAGCTAAAGAGACTACAAAAGAGTGACAAGCTGCCAACTCTCCTGAGAATAAGAAACGAGAAGAGATTTTACATAAAGCTCCTTCTTTTTCCAAGATGCAGGATAATTTCAACGAGTAAATTGTATTATTGTCAGTGCCAGAGAAGATTCCTTCCTTTTCTACATACAGGGTCTTTTCTACAATAACGTGCCTTTAACCCCAGGAACATGCCTCCCGGACCTTAGGGAAATATTGCCACCTCACACATCTCCTCCTTTCTGGAGCTGCTATGATCCTCTAGTGATTTTTGATTTAGGTCCATTGGCCTCTGTCTGCACTGAAGGCTGTTGGGATAAAGGTTATCAGCCCATTGTTAAGGGGTTACCTTAGCTCATATTTCTTCCATGGGGAGGGAATATATTTTTTTCATAATTCTGTTTGTAAACTTTTTGAATAAAAAAAAAATTGTGCCTCTCCCCTACTTGGAGCTCCCAGGGTAATGGATTGGGAGGCTCAGCCCCTCTTTTAGCTTCTACAAGGAGCTAGAAGCCATGTGTCCTGTTCATAAAGATCCTGCTTTGGGGCCTCATTCACATCTTGCCTTGCCTCCCAGTTTTGTCCATCCTAGATGAGCCAAATGTGGTCACCACTCCTAAACCACAGCCAGCCAGTGAAACTGAAATAGCAAAGTATAGGGTTGAACAGAGGTAAACTGGGTTTCTCTGAGGTCTCTGAGGTCTCTGTTCTTACTCTTTAGTGGAGTTTCAGTGTACCATATAGGGAATCCTGGCTGCTTTAGAAGGGCAGTTATTTATGGAGATTGTGTAATTTACCTGAAAGAGGTGTTCAGCAGACATGATAGAATTGTAATCTAGGCCCAGGGATTTAGCTCAGTTGTTCCTGCATCTGTCCGGCAAGTGCAAGGTCCCAAGTTCAATCCCCAATACCACATATTACATTGCTGGGTGTGGTGGTTCATGCTTGTCATCCCGGCATTCAGGAGGCAGAGGTAGGAGGATTGCTGTGAGTTTGAGGCTACCCTGGACTACATAGTTCAAAGCCAGTCTGAACTACAAAATGAGACCCTGTCTCAAAAGAAAAAGAAAAAAGGGAGGAAAAAAAAAGACAAAAAAGAAAGAAGGAAGGAAAGATGGGTAAAGTGCCCTTAGTTTTATAAGGAATTTTATGTAGCCCTTTGTGTTAGTTACTTTTCTTGTTACTGAGACAAATACAGGACAACAAAAGATAAAGGAAAAAAGATTTATTTAAGTTCCCCCCCCCTTTTTTTTTTAGACAGGGTCTCACTTAGTAGTTCAGGCTGGCCCTGAGCTCACTATGTAGCCCAGGCAAACCTCAACTCAGCATTCCTGCCCCTGCCTCCAAGTGTCAGGATTACAGGCGTAAGCCACCACACCCTGCACGGTGGTATGTGGTATTGATTGCTGGTGGGCTGTGACTCACCATGCCCCTTATGTTGTATGTAGTTACTGGGATCGGACTCAGGACCTTGCGCTTGCGAGGCAGGCACCGGAACTACTGAGCTAAATCTCCAGCCCTTAAGTTCACATTTTGTAGAGGTTTCAGTCTATAGCCTAGCCTGGCTCCAAGGAAGAGCAGCATAGCAGAGGAAGCATCACAACGGAGAAACGGTTCATGGCATGGCAGGTAGAAAGCAGCAAGTAGCAACCAGTAATTTGCCCTTCTCTTTTATTTCATCCAGGCTACTAGCCTTTTGGTGGTGCCACCCAGAACTATGCTAATTCCAATCAGTGGGCTAATTTAGTACCATACACTGTTATTCCCAGTATCACACTCCTTAGATCCATTCAGTTTTGAAAAACCACATCTATGAGCACATAAGATTTTGGGGGGACATCTAAATACAAACCATAACATTCCTGTTTTCATTACCTATTGTGCTTACACTTTAACAAAAATGACATTTTTCTAAGGACTGCCTTCATCTCCTATCCAGATTATTTCAGTTCAATTCAGCATTATTTATTGAGTCTTTCCATGTTCTGTTTGAGCTCCTGGAGATAAATGCTGTCTGTCAGTTTCTATTTTGTTGGAGGAGATAGGCAATTTACTAAAATAAGTGGATTAAAGGTGGGCATAATGGTGCATTCCTATAGTCTCTTGGGAGACGGAAGAATCACTGCAGCCTAGGAGCTTGAGACCAGTCTGGACTATATTGTGAGACTCTGTCTAAAAAGTCAACTAGATATACTATATTGAACAGTGATAAAAGCTCTGGAGGAAGACAAGGCAGGAGAAGGGAGGTGGGTACTGATTTAGGTGGACAGGGTGGGCCACAGTAGAAGGTGTGTATAAGCAAACACTTGAAACCAGAGAGAGAGCAACACAGCTTTCTGATAGATAAACTGAGGCAGAGAGGATGATCGCTTCAAAGGCCCTGAGTAAGTATGTCTGGTGGGAAGCCTGCCTGTCTTACTTGGGGACTATGAGGGTGCCAGTTTGGATGCAGCAAAGAGGGAGGAGAGGGGAAATATGGACAGAAAGGTAATAGTAGGGCCAGACTTGTAGGCTCTGTAGACCTTGGTGAAGACTTGGTTTACCTTGGAAAGTAGTAGGATCCATTGGGGGTTTTGCAGAGGAGTGAAATACTCTCCCTTATATTTAAAAGGTTTAGTCTTCACTTTGATGTTGCAAATGGATCATTGGAAAGATGGGAAATTAGGCAAGCAGTGAAGAAGGAATTGTAATAAACCAGGTGAGAGAGAATGGTATCTTGGACTAGGGTTGCATCAACAGAGTAAAAAGAAATAGCTGGATTTTTATTTTTTCAGTCCTGGGCATTGAACTCACGGCATTTGCACTGAGCTACAACTCCATCACTTAAAAAAATGACTTTCAGGGCCGGAGGGTTAGCTCAGTGGTTCTGGCGCCTGCCTCGCAAGCGTAAGGACCTGAGTTCGATCCCCGGTTACCACATATAATGCTGGGCGTGGTGGCTCACGCCTGTAATCCCAGCACTCGGGAGGCAGAGACAGGAGGATTGCTGAGTTCACGGCGGCTTGCCTGGGCACCATAGTGAGCTCAGGGCCAGCCTGAA